>JAODTR010004439.1:0-12058 GCA_025399935.1 Amblyopsis rosae | reverse complement strand
TATTGTTTTTACTCATTTTGAATTGTTTTTAATGACGTAGTGTGAAGCACTTTGTGTTACATGAATTTGTATGAAAAAAAAAAGCTATATAAATAAAGATTGATTGATTGATTGATATTGTTAAATACTTTATTGTGGATTTATTTTCCTTTCGGAAGTTCACTAATTGTGGGTACAGCAGGTTATTTGTGCACGTGCATGTGTGTGTGTGGGTGGTTACACTTGCTAAAACCCTTCCAGTCAGGTTGACACACATTTGCATTTTACCTGACAAATAAACCAGTATGCAAATATATTGTGAGTTTTTGATAGGGTAGACTTTAGATATAGTCTCACCACAGATTTGATATTTGTTATTCAATTTCAGATCCAGTAGACTATATTTTTCTTCTGTCTTTCCCTCCTTTTCCAGGATTTCCAGTCCAGAGCAGGCATCTCAGATTTTAGAAGAAGTGAGCCATAAAATACAGTCGTACCCTTTCAACTTTCAAGGGGCAGCCATTTTGACTGGCCAAGAAGAGGGTGCATATGGCTGGGTCACCGTTAACTATCTCTTAGAGAACTTCATTAAGGTAGAGGGCCTGCTTTATTCAATGTGTCTTTGGGTAGGTGATTAGTTACACTTGTGAGTGGGTTAATTGTCTGATGAAAACCAATGTCAGCTCTCAATCTCTAGATTGACTATAAAATAGGTCAGATGTCTTCAACAGGGAGTCCGGGTCCCCTAGGGGGTCCTCAGAGGTACTGCAGGGGACCGTCCAAATTATTTAATTCCACACTTTCTAGCATTTAACATAAATACAACCTGTGCTATAAATATATACGTATATCAGTCTAATCATTTTAATGGCTTTGTTAGTGGCCTACTTTTATACATGGCATTATAACCCGCCCTAAACATTATTGTTGGCCCGGCAACTAAATATTTGCCATATGTGATAGGGTGATATACTGTATGTAGATGGTGAAATCTAGTCATTTGATTTAAATGATGGTACAGTTGTATTCGTTTATGTTGATGTCTGAATGGGTGGAGGATGGGGGAAGGGGGCTGTTTTAATAACATAGTTTTAGTTTGAATGTGTAATCTGGGTATTTAATATGTTAATTTGCGTTTGTGGACTTTCAAAAGGAGGTTGAGATGCAGAAAAAGCATAATGTTCTACTCATTATTACTAGTAGAAGTAAACTGATTTACTTTCTTTTTACCTCTGTGTAGTATGGTTTTGTGGGCCGTTGGTTGAGCCCAGGAAGACCATCTGTGGGAGCGCTTGATTTCGGGGGAGCATCAACCCAGATAACCTTCGCGACCCAGGAGGTGGTAGAGGATGAGCGGGACGCAATGAAGCTGCGTCTCTACGGCCAGGAGTATTCCCTGTACACGCACAGCTTCCTGTGCTATGGCCGGGACCAGGCTCTTAAGAGACTGCTGGCGCAGCTGGTCAAGGTACTGTGGGGAACAACAGACCTGTAACATAATGTATATCAGCCTTTTGGAAAGTAAATGTGATCACGATAATACAATTTATTAACAGGTATGACTGAGACTTGCCTTGTATTTACTATTGTTGTATTTTATTCTACAGTTGTGAAGCACTTTGTGATTTCTATCTGTGAAATGTGCTACATAAATACATTTTACTTACTTACTTACCTTGCTAGACTAGTCTTAAAAAGATCATGTTAAAACTGAAAAAAGAATGGCAGAATCAGTTTGAACAGGTAATTCAGCATTTCCACTACTAAATCTGTGTGTATAAAGTAGGCAACTGGTATGTTCACCAAAATCTAAAAATAAAATGTGTTGGCATGTACAGTATATGTTTAACCAAACTCATTCAAGCTTCTGTTTGTGTCAGACATTTTACAGTGCACACACTGGGAACCTACACCTTATCTCTCAGTCACACATAAAACATACATGACATAAAAAAAAACACAAGGAAGCACCCTCGTTTCCTATTCGCTCGCCTATCTCATCCTCTCTCTTCTCCTTCTGTCGTTCACAGTCCAATGGCTACCCAAAGACAGTGTCTCACCCCTGCCTTCCCACCGGATACAATGTAACATTGAAGCTCTCCGAAGTGTTTGACTCCCCTTGTACGACGGAACAGAGACCCACGTCCTACAACCCGCAGGCCCCTTTGGCTGTACAGGGTAGCGGGCATTACGAACACTGCCTGGGCAATGTGTCGGACATCTTCTCCTTTGACACCTGTAACTTCTCTCAGTGCTCCTTTAATAAAGTTTACCAGCCAAACGTCACTGGTAACTTTATGGTAAGAAGTGTTTTATAAGGTTTTTATATCCTATGTTATTATGTAGTGGAGTAACAACTATCTCCTATGTTATTATTTTATATCCTAACTATTAAACGGACACTTTACATTTGCGTATCTCTTTTCCCTTTGTGTGTGCTAGGCGTTCTCTGCTTTCGTCTACACTCACTCATTCCTGCAACACACCACTGGCATCCCTGTGACTACTCCTTCACAACTGGAGGAAGCTTCCAGAATAGTCTGCGAGATGCCATTTGAGGAGGTAATGTTCATATTAGCTCAGTCTACAAAATGTTTACCCATCTTACTGCCTTCAAAATATTATGGGAAAGGCTTAGCCAACTCTAACCCTAACTCTAAAGGCCCTGGCAATCTTTCCGCATCTGCGGAACAAAGAGGTCCCCGGACTGTGCGCGGCATACTGTCACGCATACAGTCCGCGCAGACTGTCGATGCACCTCCAAAATATTTTGTACATTTGGACATGTGTGCATTGACTGCGCATGTGCGACTACAGACGGCAATGGATGTCCTACTAAACTCACAATTGAGCGTTCTAGGGGTATACAAAATATTTATTTTCAGCGAATCTCAGTTACACCAATATTGTTAATTCACGGGAAACAATGTCTGTGCAAAATTTGTAGTTATAAATAGCGTTATTTCAAATAACTTTTTTTGTATACAGAAATAGCCAACGCCTCTGTGTGAAATATGCTTGGAACAGTCCGAGCTCTCGTCCACGTTGAGCGAGGCCACGCATTTGGTAGTATGCAGGGGCCTTAACCCTAACCCCAATAATAAGTGGCGCATACCATTTTTTATTATATAGCATGCAAATATATTAAAACTATTATATAAACATCCATAAACATTGAAAATGTATTGATAATAGTTGTTATTATAGGTTTATTAGATATTATGCCCTTCTGTGTTTATGTCAACTTATGTTTAAAACCATGTTGGGATTCAATTCCAGATGGTGCGTGTGGCTCCCAAAGAGAAGCCTCATATTCAGGACTACTGTGCTACATCTCTGCTCATCCAAGCCCTCCTGCTGAGAGGATATGGCTTTGACAATGCCTCTTTCCCTCGTATTTCCTTCCAGAAAAAGGTGAAACCTCACGTCATTTATTTTTTGCAACCAATATATCACATGCACATACTGTGGGGGTATATACAGGATTCCCATTATATTTAAAGTCATATTCCCCTTTACTTTCCCCTTACTTTCACTGACTAAGAATCTGATTTGGTAATACCTAAATTGAAGGTAAAAACAGGCACCCGGAACAATACACTGTATCTGTAAAAGGGACAACAAATTGAAAATGAATGCTGTGATATTTCACATATGTACACTTTCAAGATTTTTTGAGAAATCTCAAAATGTAATACCACGTCCAGTAAACATTTTGATTAATGGCAAATAAAATGTAAACATATACCGCAAACACAAATCCCTTTTTTCCATGATTTGACCCAGATAAATACATCAAATTTCCTGACGGTCCATGTCGGGAATAGTATGGAATAGTATAGAATATACTTTTTGAAATTCCATGACCAGTGGGAACCTACTGACAAGCGTTCACAGTGTGTGTGTTGACGTTTCTCCTAGGCTGGTGACACATCAGTGGGCTGGGCGCTCGGCTACATGCTAAGTCTGAGCAGCCTGCTGCCCGAGGAGAGCGTGGCACTGAGGAAGGCTCTGACCCATGGAGCTTGGGGAACACTGCTTTTTCTCTTCATCCTCCTCCTCACACTGGTCCTGGTCTTCGTCTCGCTCCGGAGGTTCAGGGGGAATAAGCAAGGCAGCAATCTAGTGATCTAGTTAATATTATAACACAGAAATAACCTCTCCAGACAGCATCAGAAGTGAATGTGGCATCTCTTTATGTACAAACAAGTACTTTTATACACTTTTAAACATTCGTTTAAGGAATTTTATAGAATAGACTGCCGTCTGATCAGCAGCATTGTAACTGAAGTCTAATATGAAAAACTGAGCAATTAGCAGACGTTAGAATCCATGGTCTGATGAAGGCTTAGCTTCTGTAGACCCTTGAGTTGCTTACGGGGAAGTCAGATCAATGCACTTTTAATAATGTAAAACGCATGCAGCAATGTTTATTGCCATTTTAAACTAGTAAATCCAATCTGTTCTGATAGCATAGGGATAGAAAATACTTGAAAAGGTGAAAGCATTATGAATAAACATGTAGTTTGACATACAGTAGAATGTGATAGGGCGTCAAACAAAACATAACAATCTTTCAAGGTGACCCCATTGGTTATTTCATTTGAGATGGTTATTAAATCTGTGAATAACCTATATTTTATGCAGCTGATTTAGAAGACCAGAATTTTTTTTTTAAGTATTCTTGTTTTAATTTTAGGAACCTCGGTGACACATTTTTTGTAGTGATTGAATTAACAATTATATAATAAATATTGTTAAAACATTTTTATTTTATATATATATTTGCTTTAGAGAAGCATCAATTACCATTCTGTAATAATGTATATTGGATTGTTCAATGAAAACGTTGCTGAAACGTCCTACTGTGTCATACTGTGAATATGTAGTCTAAGTTTCTTTAATTAATGTTTTATGCATGTTTTTTTTTTTTATCTTATGGAAACCTTCTCCCAGCTATTGGAAACAGGCACATTACAATATTTTAACATTATAATATGAATATGCACAATAATCACATTTCTGTTTTGATGCTATTGATCATAATTATGAATGTTACATTTTTCTTTTCAGTCTTTATATTGTATGCATTTTGTTACATTTTGTACCAACGAGCAGTTCTTACTAGCATTGGAATGTATATTGCTAATAAAAACTACAATCCCCACAAGCCATTGTTTTACGGAAGTGTGCCACAACAAAAGTGACAGACCAGGAACGTTTCCTACAAGACTAATATTAGCTTTCGCTGATCATGTCGGTGTCATCATCAGTCATTTAAATTACTACAACAGATGCTATACACTGATGCATAAATACTTCACTGTGGTTGCAAAGATATATTTATACCTAGAAAGTATTCTAGCTAGCAGTAGCCGCTAAGAAAATGTGTACTCAAACAAAGCCTTCTGCACTCATGTGCAATATTCCGCAAGCAGACATCGACCCAACAGGTGTATTCAAATATGTTCTTATAAGAGTACACAGCAAAGAGGAGGGAGACGACTCAGAAATAGATATTGTGCGAGGATATGCGTGTGCAGAATACCATGGTGAGTAGCTAGCTACTAGCCTCGAGATCTGCTTGAACTTGACACATGCATTTATGCATGTCGACCGCTAGGGGGGACATAGAGGCAATGTTTTATAATGTATGCCTATTTTTCAATAGTATTTAGGTACTGCTATTGTTTTTAAATGTTTAATGTTTTGTTATTTTGTGTTGTGTACATCATAGCCTACTTTAGAGCTTAACATTTTTAACGTTTTATAGCTTGGCCTGCTTTAATCTCGCATGAATACACGTTTGAACATTGTTGCTTTAATTTGTATTGCATATAGTGATTTCATACTCCACATAAAGTATACTTGCTTCCCGTATTCATTGACGAGAATTGTGCATGTTGTTCCTGCAGCTGACATCTATGACAAAGTCTCAGCCGAGCTGGAGAAGGGAGGCCACTTGGACTGTGAGTGTATTGGTGGAGGACGAATCAAGCATGAGCCACAGGCTAAAAAGATTCATGTATATGGCTATTCGATGGTAAGAGCTTTATTTAGCCTAATGAAATGGTATATTTATTTTCACCATTTCATTTCATTTCAATTTCATATTTCTTTTTTATGCACTGAACTGTAAACACCTAGCACTTAATTATTTAGTCTATTAGCAATTATCTTTGAAGGTTTAATTATATATTGGTAATGTAGGTCATTATTCTAACGGAATGTCGTTTGATTACGTTTGCTGGATTTTTGATAAATCCAGATTAATGCATTTTTTGATTAAAAAATATCTTCAACATGCTGTAAATAAAAATGTTCTATATTGTAATTGTGTTTTATGTTAATTGAGGCTACATATAAAGCAATTGAGTTGAATTCTCTCCTTGATTTTTCAGGGATTTGGAAGGGCGAACCATGCAGTGGCTGCAGAGAAACTGAAAGCCCGCTACCCCGACTATGAGGTGACCTGGGATAACGAAGGCTATTGAGTTTGTAAACTGCAGGCCTGTGTCTTGCCTGCATAGTGAATGGCAGAGCAACACATTAGCACAACATAGAAGAGGAGTAATGTTCAGATTTCTTAATCTGAACCTCGGATTTACACCGTTATCAGACGTGATGCGTTCATATTTTGGTAAATAATAACATATTAAAATGCTATTCCAGAAAATATTAACATACACCTGAAACTACATATATTGTTCAATTGTAGATATATTAAATGTCATCAGGGCAAATGTTGACATGTTTACAAATAAACAAATATACTTGTGAAATTTAAGGATTCATTAATTTTATTTGATTGATTATTACACTTTTTATTTTGCATTGTTGTTGTACATTTTTGTTTGGTTTTATATTAAATCATTGTAAACTAAGATATTAAATCTTGAATTTGTGGTGTGACAGATTTAGTGCACAATTCTAATCTGGTATACATTTGTACTTCATCCTTAAAAAAAATCCATGCAATGTAATCTGCAGGCTTGTGTCTTGACTGCATAGTGGCTGGCTGGTAATTATACCCAGGTCCTCCCTCCACATTTTGCACTATGTAGATGTAGCCTAATGTGAACAGAATTTATGTATTTTTTTTTTTATGACCTGAATTGCAGCTACGTGCCAATGTAAAGTCCAGCTTATATCACAGGTAGTTAACCTGAGCAAGCTCTTCAGATTGACTCTGGTAGCTGATAGAGAAAGTATCTTCTGCTCAATCTAAAAAGAAAAGAAGGCTGAAATGGGGCGACAATGGGGAAGATTAGTCATCCTTTTATTGTCAATACTTCACCTGGGTAAGAAAATAGTTTATTAATGCTTACGTTATGAGTGCAATATAGTCAGACTTTGAATACTATTCAGTGGCCTTTAATAGCCTGTCAAATGGAATTAATCCTTAATGTAAAAAATGTGTAGAAATATATTGCTACAAAATATGTCCAGATAAATGTGTTTGAGTGTTCTTTGTAGGACAAACAAAGCCTACTACTGCAAGTTATGTTGTGCTCTTACGCTGCCCTCAAACACAAAGACTTGTAGATCTCACTACTGTAATAGCTGGTTATTTATTCAGATAAATAATACCATGTTATTATCATTATTCATTTCTTGCAGTGCAGAAATCCCACTCACATATGTATGTATCAGATGTTGCAACAAGATTTGGTGCCATATACTGGCATGTAGCAATACAGAGCTGGATGTTAAATCTAGTTTTGGACTAATTACAGACCTTTGAATGGTGCTAACCTGATTACTGCCGGCCTTTGATCCTGAACATATTTCCCATTGATAAGAAGTCCAGTAAATACAAAATGAATGTAGGAGTTATGATAAGAGAATACATAACTCTGTTAAGAAATAAGAATGTTCTTCAGGGTGTGGATTAACTGTTCTATACACACATCTAATTTGTATTTTTTTTTTTTTGACTGCTATTCTACAGTATATCAATCATCTACTACTGTTTTTTTTACTGTATGTGAGTTAACTTGCTTCTGTTAATACACAGCTATTGGTGCACAAGGAATTCCATGCCAGGCTCCTAATAGGAATTGTGACTTTGTATGTGATTGTTCTGACTGCAGCGATGAACAACAGTGCGGTAAACATACCTATTTGTTTTATACAGTATACGTTTAATATGTGTTTGAGCGGTTATGGTGGTCGACTGCCAACTAAAAGGTTGTACAATCCCAAATAAGCAGGAACGTATAGGCATCCTTGAGCAAGAGACCTAACTGCTGCCTGCTTCTTATCAGTTATCACTCTGTACACACTGGAAAAAGGTGCTTGCTAAATAATCGAACAGATACCATGTTGCTTTCCTGTCTGTAATCCTGAATCAGACATTAGTTCTGTGAGTAGACTAGTGGAATACAGGCTAAAAGAATATAAGTATACCGTGTAAATGGACTGCTTTTTAATTTTTTTATATGTATGTATTTTATATACATGTGTCACTTGGGTTCTCTCACCATCAGGCTACAGGGGGCAAGACTTTGCGTGTGACTTTGAGGAGGAGCGTAATTGTGGATGGGTTCAGCAGTCGTCAAATGCAGCCTACATCTGGGAGAGGCGTCAGAGAGGGGACACCCTGCCTGACAGTGGACCGGACTCTGACTTCACAACTGGGACAGCCACTGGTAAGATTAACCCCCCACCCCCCACCAGCACAGGGGTTTGATTGCAAGTTAAACAGAGGGACGTGGAGTCAATGTATCCTCTGAACTTGTGAGATACAATATCAGCCAGTGATGCCACATTAACACAGTGTGTTTCTCGGGTCTGGTGTGTATACAGACATGGCTTGATTGACGTTTCCCCAGAGTTCCTACTGTACAACCATGTTGTTTCAGCAGTTAGGGAGCGAGACAATTGACACATTGTTTTATGACGGTTGTGCAGTTTGAACGTCAAAATGAGAAGCTGCCTGAGCCAGAATAATAACTAAAGCCTTTAACAATCCAAGTTTGTGTTATATTACAGTTAAACAGAGGATGAATGAAGGGTGTATCTTTGTACAAAGTGTCATTATGACAGCGCTGACTGAATTTTCTGTGCAGGCTGGTTTATGGGAGTGACTGCTGTGGCGCTGGACGCTCCCATTTCAGCTGTCTTAGTCTCGCCAGCAATGAAGCAGTCCTCAGCCACATGTCGTCTTCGCCTCAGATACTTCCTATGGGACTCAGGTACAGAAGGCTGCTTAACGTCAGCGGTGCTCAAGAGTTTTGACTCAAGGCCCTCCGTAAACCTAACCTGACATGCCGGATATCTGTGTCTGTGTCTGACACATTTGTCTGGGGATAATGAAGCTGTTTTAAAAGGTCAGGTGCTATGAATAAAATACAGGTGATGATGGACGAACCTGTGAACCAGTAAATCCACTCTTGCAGTAGAAAAGTTGGGAGGAGAGTGAAAACATATTTCCCATTGATAAATGGGAAATATGTTCTAATGCATTCTAATAAAACTCGCACAACACACAAGACACACACACACAGTGGCCCAGTGGACAGCATTGTGGCTC
Source organism: Amblyopsis rosae (assembly GCA_025399935.1). NCBI lineage: Eukaryota > Metazoa > Chordata > Actinopteri > Percopsiformes > Amblyopsidae > Amblyopsis > Amblyopsis rosae. The sequence goes on along the minus strand of JAODTR010004439.1, from coordinate 2,544 downwards.
ACAGCAAGAAGGTCCCGGGTCTGAACCCCGGTCGTCCCGGCCTTTCTGTGTGGAGTTTGCATGTTCTCCCCGTGCCTGCGTGGGTTCCCTCCTGGTGCTCCGGTTCCCCCACTATCATAAAACATGTCAGGTTCACTCTCCAGTCATGTGACCAGTGACACTGGCCTCTACCTGGAGTTGGTCCCCGGGCGTTGCACAGCGGCTGCCCACTGCCCTCTTGAGGGATGGGTTAAATGCAGAGGACAGATGCATGTATGTGACAATAAAAGACCCTTGACCTTTACACACACACGTAGTCATGTCTAGAACTATATACAATACATTTAGGAGTGTTTGTCCTTTAGGCTGCAACATGAATTCACGTCAAATCAAGTTACTTTCCACAGTGCGTTTCAGAACCAGTGTTTGCGCGGACCCTGACACGTACGTGTTTCTGCGCCCGCTGTAGGTCACATGGGGCTGGGGTCAGCGCCCCTCTGGGCGTCCGTGGTGCATCCAGGCTCCCAGGAGGCCGTGGTGTGGCGTCCTCAGAGCACCAGCGTGCGTAGCTGGCGGGAGGCCACCGTGTACCTGGGTCGCATCTCCACCGCCTTCCAGCTCCGCCTCTACTCAACGCGCTCCCGGGGTCGCCGCGGCGACGTGGCCGTGGACCACCTGGAGTTCCTGGACTGCGCCCTGCCTTGTGAGAGATAATCATAATGACTATTAACATGACACTCCATAACGGTCAGGACTATTATCTGTATATGAGTATTTTATTTATTATTATTATGAACACATAACAACAGCAACAACAAGAATATCACTAATATTCATAATGAATATTACCATGACACTCCATAACAGTCAGGACTATTATCTGTATATGAGTATTTTATATATTATTATTAAGAACATTTATAACGTTAACAACAACAACAGTCAGGACTATTATCTCCATTAGGTTCAGATAATAAGGTCTTCCTTCCTGCTCCCCCCAGTGCCTGCACAAGGAGGTGCGTGTGCACCAGGGCAGCTGGCCTGTGAGCGTGGGGGCTGTGTGGGCAAGCAGCAGGTCTGCGACGGCACAGACGACTGTGGAGACAGAACCGACGAGCTGAGTTGTGGTGAGGGGTCACATTGAGGTCATCCAGGAAGGTGGCTTCACATTGGCATCAGATGCTGCTGGTGAGGGGTCACATTGAGGTCATCCAGGAAGGTGGCTTCACATTGGCACCAGATGCTGCGCTGTGGTGAGGGGTCACATTAAGGTCATCCAGGAAGGTGGCTTCACATTGGCACCAGATGCTGCTCTGTGGTGAGGGGTCACATTGAGGTCATCCAGGAAGGTTCATGGTTGTGGCTTCAAAGATCAAGATGACCCTTTAGCATTGAACAGAAATGTGTTTTTGTTTTGACTGAGTTCAAATATCAAAAAGCTTTCCCCTGCGTGACTGACTGTGCCTTTAACATATCATGTCTGTTAGCATTGAAAGTCCTAATGAAACTCACAACCTAACACTAAACAGTTGGATTTGCAGTCTGAGCGTACTGCAGGGCTTTTAAACTCCGGTCCTGGAGGGCCGGGTGTTGAATAGCCCCGGTGTACTGGATAGTACCCTGTTGGGTGGTACTGTGATTCATGCTGAGGGCAAGAGTTAGTTGTCTTATGCAGCTTTAATTACATTACATGCACTTACTGCCAACATGGCATTAAGTGCAACACTGACCGTTAGGTTGTGACGCTTGCCTTTAGACGGGTACCGCTCCTGTGATTTTGAAGAGGGCGTCTGCGATTGGGACCTAAAGACAATGCCCTACCTCAAATGGGTAAGGACCAGTCAGGACAATATCTCCACCACTGATCCAATGAAAGGACCGGGAAGGGACCATTCCGCCAACAGTGCAACAGGTACGGTAGCTTTCATGTTCTTGTGTCAAATGTCACGCCACCTTTACCCAGGTCAGGTATCCAAATGTTTTCGTTGCATTTAATGCTAGTGTGAGCCCCTATGTACCTTTACGTACTTTTATTATTGGTGTGGATCTTTATTTGCTATTCTGTAGATTACGCACAAAATATGACTCATGAATTCTGGTTAAGGAAGATATATATTTGTCTACATTTCTCCCAGGTCACTTTCTGTATGTCACTGTGCCTGATGGGGGTCTCAAACAGGATTGGTCATCGTTCCAGAGTTCCCTCCTTGACCCCACCAACAGCACTCATCCTTGTAAGGTGAGCGGCATCCTCATTCATTGCACAGTATGTTCTGTCGGTCTCAGATAGGGCTCACAGTCTTCTCTGTGGGCTCGTGGTCAGCTGTACAATATTCTGAGGGTCCATGCTGTGTATGTCAGTTAGTTCACCGGCAGTTACAGTGACTTTCTTTTCTTTGCAAAAATTAACTTAATTGAACAACCAAATGGAATGTTTTCCAGAAAAAATTTAAAAAACCTAGTACTCCTCTCCTTCCTCATCGGCTTTCAGTTAGTTACAGAATAGACTTCAAAGTTGTGCTGTTACTTTATAAATCTAAAAATGGTTTAGGACCCGAATACATT
>JAODTR010004438.1:0-12058 GCA_025399935.1 Amblyopsis rosae | reverse complement strand
AGAGAGAGAGAGAGAGAGAGAGAGAGAGAGAGAGAGAGAGAGAGAGAGAGAGAGAGAGAGAGAGAGAGAGAGATGGATGGATGGATGAAGCCTGCCTTTTAGTTCTAACTGGCAGAGTGGTACTATACTTCATCTGTCCTGTGGGAATAACCTGGCATGGCCACATTCTGAGCATATTAACGCCTTAGCTTAGCTCCAGACACACACACACACACACACACACACACACACACACACACACACACACGCACACACACACACACCTTTACTGTATACAGCTGCAAGTGCACACAGATTAAATGCATTCATCAACTGCACACGTCGTATCACTTGAGTGATTTGTCAGTGGGAAAGGGTTTGTGGAGCCATCTCTGTGCCAGTCCATCTGTGTGCCCAGCAGAGGCCGTCGTATGGATCTGGTCTCTTGCACTCAGCCCTGGCTGGGTGTGAGATGCACGGCGAAACGCAGGGCAAGAAGGAGGCAGAGAAGGGAAGAGGAGGAGGTGGGAGAGAGGTTTCCTGGCTAGAGAGGGGGTAAAGGCCTTTCCCTTACCACCCCTATAGCCAGGGCTCCTCTCTACTGACACGATGGAAATATAAGGCCAGGAGTCAGAACATTTTAATATCAAGCTGTTTTCTGTTTTAGTTCTGTTCTAGTTTTTTTAATTTCTGCTTTAAAAACAAAAATTGATTGGCCAATAGATAAACAGACCAAACACGTCCTGTTATCATTTTTGGATATCCAATTCCAAGATGGACAACGAATGAACGAAAGGTGCACGGAGCCGTTTTGAACTGTGGAATCTCTCTCCTCTAGTACATTGCTAAGCAAGAGAGTGCAATGACTGTAATCAACTGTTGTTTTCCTGTATGTTAGTAGCCCGTAGGCTACATAGCCTCAGTCTATTGAAGTCTATTTTATTTACAGAAATGTGCCCCTCCAAAAAAAGTATTTCTAGGAACACCACTGGCAACGGAATGGAGTAATAAGGCCTGGACTAACACATGCTGATGTGGAAAAAAGGAGATAGGGAAATGAAGAGTTAGTGACGAAGGAAAGAACGTAAAGCAACGTGAGCAAAGCGGTTGCAAGCAAGCGTGTTGCTTGGTAACACGCCAACAAGCGAGGTGTCGAGGGGACGAGGAGAGGTTGGGAGTTAGAGCCAGTAAACACTCTCCGATGGATGAGGTGATGAAGGAGGCCAAACAATGTGTGAGCACACACACACACACACACACACACACACACACTCACACACGTGCGCTAACCTGAGAGAGAGAGTGCGGATGTCCATCGTGTGCTAACCCATCCTTCCTCAGCTCTCCAGGAACTGGAACTGTCTGCATCTGGATGCTGGGAGACTTGGTTTGCCTTCAGAGAACAAGGAGACACAGAAGGAATGTTCACTAAAACATGCGCTAGAAGTGGTTCACCGTATACTGTATTTAAAGGCAGAACCTTCTAACCAGAACGAACTGACCATTTGTCAGTTTGGCCAATTTTCCAGACAATAACATATGCGTAAAATACACCGCTTCACTTTTATATTTAATTGACATGTTTCCATGTCCAGGAAAATATTGATTTTGAAATATAATTAATTTGTATTACTTATTCTTTTGTACTTCTGGTTAGCCTAGAACAGGGGGTCCCAAAATATTGCATAAATACAGCCAATGCCATAAATATACATCTGTCAATTATTTTAATGGCTTAGTTAGTGGCTTAAATTTATACATGGCACTATAGGTCGTCGCGCTACACTATATTGTTGGCCCGGCAACAAAATATTTTATACCATATGTGACAGGTGCCGTGTTTCTATCAGCTAAGGGGTCCCTGGCCTGAAAAACTTTGAAGACCTCTGGCCTGGAGATGCTACACTTTTGTTGTCTCAGTTTTGTTTTCTCTGTGCAATAACAATGAAGTTTAATCTAATCTAAATATCAACCCTGCCAGAAAATGCTCAATCCAAAGAAGTCTTATTAATAGTATAGAATATACAATATCATTCAACAAAACATTTTATTATACAATATGTCCAGGAGACGATAAACGTCCAGTCTGTTCTCCAACCCATGCTTTTCCTCTACTGAGATCCGGACACTGTCACCGCTGCGGCTCACAGACCTCAGATTGGACGGATGGATTAACATATGGATGAATGAATGGACGCACACACACGCACGCACACACACACACACATTTTTTGAATAATTATATTTGGTCTGTAGCCTAATTTCTAGATTCCTTTTCTATTCTATTGTTAGATTTATCTTGCACAACTTTCTGCGCGCTCGTCTTTGTGCGTGGGTGCTCAGCGCAACATTTGTGAGACTATGTTGACGCCATAGCGTAGGGCAGACTCGAAGACAGACGGTGCCTGGTTTTGGTCTGTGCAGACTGGGACAAGATGAGACCTGATCTGAGACTGAGCTGAGACACTGGCTGTGGGTGTGTTTGTGTTGTTGTTGTTGAGAGATTTATACAGCAAACTCTCACACACACACACACACGCGCACACACATCTGCACACCCTCACTTACAAAAGCGTGCTTGTTAGCAAACATGAGAGTACAGTAATTAAACATAGCCGGGCATGAATATTAATGACGACAAGGATACCTACTACATGAGCAGTACATCTTTTTGTCCCACACAGACAATATATCTTTTGTGGCTGTAGTGCATCACTGAGGTGTTGATTACAGAGCTAAGACCATGTATTCACACAACGGTGTATTTACCTGCTCTGTAATACCGGCATTTAGTAGCTGCACTCACTCACACACGCTCTCACAAACACACACACTCACTCACACACACACACAAACACAAACGCACACATGCTAATAACCACAATAATTAATATACACATCTCACACACAAATACATAGAACACACATATAGAATAAAAAAAAAATGAAGCACCCATTGACATAAAATGCATAGAAAGTTGACAGTGACAAATTAGTCCTTAAGCGAACCCTCCAGTCCTGTAAACATCCAGTGACCAACCAGCTGCTAAACCCCAAATTATTATTCTACATCCACACTGGGCCTGTTTGCTCTGGGCAAAACCTACAAGCTGCCCCCACATATGGCCCACTATGGCTGACACACTCCTCACAATGGACTGTGTGTGTGTGTGTTTTGGTGGGCACTTTATGTTAGATACATCTAAGTAGATGCAGGAATGCAACACTAACGCAAAAATACACACACACACATATACACTCAAAAACACACACGCTGACAATTACGTAAACAAAATAAGCACTGTAATAGCATACACCTAACACGATTGACCTATGTTATTTGCTGTACACACACACACAAACACCTCGGTAAGTAGTAACATTATTCAATGTATGTACAGTACTATGCACTAAATATTACTGATCTTTGGCGTTTTGCATTTGTGTGTGTGTGTGCGTGCATGTGTGTGTGTGCGTGCATGAATCCATGTGTGTGTGTGTTTGTGTGTGCATAAATCCGTGTGTGTGTGTGTGTGTGTATCTGCATACATCTGTGTGTGTGTGTGTTTACTTAAATGTCACATCTGTGAAAAACAAAGCCATGATGAGGGCCTATCATCTGTCAGACACAACTGCTACAGACACAGGTGCGAAATCCAGCAGGCTGCTGGTGCACCCTGATAGCTGATACTCCCCCATGGAGCCTTCAGCCCAACATGAAGTGCTTAGAGAGATGGATGCAAGTGTGAAATGTGTGTGAAGTAAGAGCAGAGGGTTGTGCAGGGCTGCATGTGACGGGAAGATATGAGCTAAGGTGGGGAAATGTATATGTTCGCAAATGAAGCTCAACTGCAAATTTATCAAAAGGAGGAAATCCAAGGAAGCAAAATATGCTTTTATGGCGACGAGTGCTAATCTCTCTCCGTGAGAGAGAGAGAGAGAGAGAGAACCCAGTGTGTGAGGCCAGTCACTTTCTCAACTGAGCGTAGTAACACATTTTTCACGTTTTCCTCTCGCTTCCTCCATCTGGAGTGCTCCACGCGGCCACCTTCCAACACAAGCAGCTCCGCTTTATTTCTGTCCGTCAAAGCACACCTCTGTTTCTGTCCGTGGCTCACTCGCTCTCTCTCGCCCTTCACTCCTTATCCCCCTATCGCTCTGTTTCCCGCTCGTTCGCCCCCACCCACCCCCTACAGCACCATATCCCATGAGTATTTATGCCTCGCTCTCCAACAGTCTGCGTATATACCTCACTCCATGCCCCACGCGCGTGTACTGTACTGTATCCGTGGTTCCCGACAATTAGTATCTCCAGCAGAAATCCAATTCATGAGCACACTCTCTCTATTTATGTGCTTGTCATGGACCTTTCTGGGGAGTTGAGGGGCAGGAGAGGGGATACTGAGTTATGAGGCTCTAGCATGAGTCCGACGTGGACAGTCTGAGTTCTTATCAGACTTTGTCTGGACACGGTTAGAGAGCTCTGCGCAGGACACATTGTTTATTACTGATGGACACTTTTACGACATTTAGATTCTCTTATCACAGTGCAAATACTGTTGGCCTGTGTTTATATATGTGTGTGTGTGTCAGAGATTTGTGTGAGGAAACCCTCCCTTTCTAAGGCTACAGTATATGCATCTACCATATATACTGTATATTAACTGTTGTCTCCTGTGCTGTTTCCATTAAACTGACATTTACACTAACCTGACACACCAGATATATGTGTGTGAAGACACAGATATCTGGGGAGCCGTCTATTGAAACATACTTTGCATGTGATTGGGCAAACCTGTGGACCAGCAAAGTCTGCTGTTATCCACTCTTGCAGTAGAAAAGTCAGGAGAAGAGTGAAAACATATTTTCCTTTGAGAAAGTCCTTTGCTCTTCTAATAAATTCTAATAAAACCGATGCTATATTGTATCATCTAGGCGTTTCCGACTCAAGTTGTTTTCATGGCACCTACGTCACACCTAAACCACGTCCGTAGCTGATTGGCCACACACTAGGTTAACCGGCCTGAAACACAACGATTTCCAAGCTCTCCATGCTGACTGATTCTCAGTCAAACTGTCACTGAGTCAAACTGTCACTGAGTCAAACTTAAACTGAAACTGGGGCTACATTTAAAGAGCACACCAGCTACACACTGTAATGTGATACATCTTGTTAACAAATGTTACACATTAATAAATACACTTTACCTCTATGCTTTTTGTGTGTAATTAGGATGCACATTATCATTTGATTAAGCATGCGTGTGCTTAACATGCATGTTTATCAGTGAGTGTCAGCCAAGAACCAGCCAACAAATACAGAGACTTAACAGTCTATCTGTGAGGAAACTGTTATCCCCCCACCAAATTCCATACTGTACATGGATATGCTTACACACACACAGACACACACAATGTGTACAGTACAGTACACATTGTGAAACCCTCCCTTACATACCAAGGTGCTTAAGGAGTCAATAGATGGGACTGGGAGGCTGACATATTTACTAGCTCTCAGATGCCCTCAACATAACCAGCAGCGATATCTGAGCCATCAATACCCACATGAAAGGCAGGGCTATCTTTAAAGACTCCATTACCAAATACAATAAATCCAGCTGGGTAACAAATGTATTATTTGATATGAAAAGCCTAACCACAAATGCTTAAGGCGATTATGTATTCAATAGCAACTTTAAAATTATTAATAATAACACAACATGATAGTGTAATACATTTGACATACCTGTAGATTTGGGAACATACTTTAGATTGTAATTACGTGTGATTTTGGAACCTTCATCCACTTCCACTTCTCAAATAAATATTTCAAACATGCCTATAATGAAGCCGTGTACATGTATGTGGTATTATCAAACTAAGCTAAGTCTGTCACTACACACAGTCAAATAGAATTATTCATGTAAAGCACACGCAATGTCATTTTCGTTATTAAGTGAGAACACATTCTAACTAACTAGTCCTTTCTATATCACAATAGTACTCCATTCTTCTACAGTAGGTCACCAGGTCATGTGGAATGTAAACAACAGTGTACTGTGATCACCACTGAAATGCATTTCCATTAGCATTAGTAGATGGTTGTGAAACATTGCAGATGCATTAATTTCCAATAAAACCACAAGTCCCAGTTCACAAAGCCAAATATGGGCTGAATATGCGCCAACAATAATGAGCGAGCACTAACTCTGACAGCATTACATACATGTAGGAACTAAGTTATGAAATATTAGTGTGCCTCACTTGGCTAGGAGATATTTATTACCATGACCTGCTGGCTACGTCCATCATGGCATTTTGTGCACTGCATGCTGCCAGTTGGAAGAGAAAGTGTCTATTTCCTAATCTGGTCCTCTTGCTGGGCCTCTCTCCTGGGCCAGATAGTGGTTAATAGGCCATGAGACAAAGTTCCAACCTAACACTGCACTTAAAAAAGCATCCATCTTCCACTCTGACACATCTGACACATTCAGCAGCACATACTGCAAGGCAGGCTAATCCCATGCTGTACAGCACACGTGCAAACAAACACACACACAATGAAATACAACACGTGCCGCTAAAGCTTCCAGTTCAAAGGCAGTCTCTATTTTCGATTATTCTCTAATTGTCACAAAGTGTTTTTACGAGGCTAAAGTGGAGCACTTCACTGCGATACCCTGACCTGCTTATGACCTCTGACCTGTGTGTCTGAGAGGAGCAGTTATAGGACACTAATGAGACAGCCAGATGAATGGCCTGGTAGATGGCAGCACTGAAAGCCAAGATATGATGTCACACATATAAACACGCAATCTGCCTCGCAAGTTAACATGCCCACACATACAGTATGAAAAGACGCTGCATGCCGCACACGCACATTAGTATAGGCACTTGTGTATTAAATGCGTTTTCACATGCACATTCTCTCTCACAGAGACAAACTGGGAATGCGCACAGACTGACACACACGCACACGAACACACACACGCACGCGCGCACACACACACACACAACACAGAGGGAATATTGTGCGCACACACTGTGCGAGCTACTGAATTGAAATTACACTGGCGTTCCCACAGAGATGGAGTCGGTGTAGTTTCCATGCCAGAGTGCAGAGTCTTTAAAATGGGTAATGAATGAGGCAGGAAGCAGTTTTGGGCCCAGCACATTTAGCCCATCCAGATCCTTTATAAGCCATTCACAACCGCAACTAATGTGTGAGCCACAAATGATTAGACAGTGTGTCAAAGCTGTGCTTCTCTTTTCTCGACCTATGACCCCCCCAGAGATCAAACCCAACATACATGCAGTTTTTGCAACAAAAATATTGAATTATTCATCGTAATAAAATAATGTAAAACATGAAATTGAGAACAACCGTATTAAAGAATAGTACATACTTTTCACATACATACTCTGCATAACCCCCTGCTGAGAAAATATACATTTGTACGCATAGAGTATATGAAAACCCAAACACACGCGCACACACACGCAGACACGTGTGCACACGTCTCTTTCCCACACTTCCAGACATATACTGTATGTCCATACTGCATATCTAAACACACACGCACACTCGCACGCTCCTAAAAATGAACATGCATACTGTACAATACACACACATACAGTACACATGTATGCCTTGGCAGTGAACAACCACTCATTTTGGATGGGTACACCCGTACACACACGTACACACACACACACACGCGCACACACACAAACACACCATGCCAATCCATAAATCACAGGATAATTGAGTAGCAGCATGCCAGTAATAAACAGAGCAGAATAAACAGCCAGTGTTTCTCTGTCTGGGCTGGATAAGCTACCTCCCACTGGCACGCTGCTGCCTGCCGAGCTCACACATGCACACGCACACGCACACATTTACAATAAAAGGTCAAGAACATACAGAGCACATGCCATGTGAACCACGTGAAAACATAAACACTCGCAAATGGGCTTGTACACAGTCACATACTGTACATGTACTGTACACACACACACACACACACACACAGGCACACAGTTTAATAGTTTACTATTAACTCCTGATATGAGGAAGCCCCACCAGACACATTCATGAGGGATGTGATATAAAGCAGCTTTGGGACACTACATGTCTCCAGTGATATAATTCGTGAAACATGTAAAACCTCTCATTGTTGCTGTACATTGACTTTGACAGCAATGAGGAGCGAGTGTATTCTCTGCAAATGCATTGTACATTTACCATCCCTTAGGGCCAGTTAAATCTGTGCTTCTTGTTAACGAGATTTGGGGCCAAATGCCCTTAGTGTAAAGGCTTGTACGTGGGAATGTTAGAAAGCAACCACGGTTCACAGCAGGACATGTAAGAACGGATGAATGCATTGCCAGGAATGATGTTAGTATTAGATAGAAGGTATGGTAAGCACACTTAGAAAGCTACTTACCCAGGTCTGCAGACATTGACAGAAAAGCAACAAATGATACGGTGTTTAAATGTCACACGATATACACAGTGCACGGCATGCACTTATGATACTAATTCAGGCCAAAAGCATGACAAGTGCCCTCAACTGCTGGGAGGACACAAACTGGACAGTTTACATCCGTGGATTAAGCTTTCGTAAATAAAGCACTTCCGAATGCATCAAGATCTTACAAAATGCGTGCATTATGTGCAGTCCCGGTCTCAGGGGTCACATGGAAGAATACCACAGTGATGACACTAACGTGGTATCTTGTGACTACGAACTAGAGAGGGTTGCGCTGAAAAGAGATTCTTTGTCACCGCTCACCTTTCCAGGTCAGCTATCTTCTTCTCCTTGCTGGACCTGTCCATCTCCGCATCTCTCAGCGCGGCCATGAGCCTCTCCACCTCCGCCTGGGATTTCCCAGACTCGTCCCTGTAGCGCGTCACTTCCTGCTCCAGGTGCCTCAGGTGGTCTGTGACGTCAGGACACTTCCTGCCCGCATCGTCGCCGTGTGGCAGACCCGCCGCTGGACCTGGCAGGCCGTCCGCCTTGGCGGGGGACTTGATCTTACGGCGGGAAGGGAGAGAGGGAGAACGCCACAGGAGCAAGGGCGGAGCACACAAACAACATAATAGTACGCATTATTGATGTTTGCATGTTAGTGAGTATTGTTTCAACAGTGTAGATATCCATGCTGTTATAAGGCATGGTCTGAAAACAGGTTGGGCCAGAATGCTAGCTATTGAAGCTAATGCAGCCCCTGCCATAGCCCCTGCCTTGTAAAATGTTTTTGCCCGCAAATTCTCTGCACTGCTTTGGTTTACCCATTTTGACATCCTCGTCTGTCAGCAGATTTTTGGTGTCTGACACGAGAAGCACAGGTCAGAAGAGGAGGGCTGCCAGGTTTGGGGCATGCCAGGTTGCCAGTCCAGGCCTGGAAGATTGCTAGTGTATTTAGCCAATACTGTTTAGGTATCTGTATTACCTTGTGTGTGACACTGAGCTTGTGCAGTGAAATGTTTAAAACTGTTGACAACGGATGCTATGACCGCATTACTGTATAACCAAGTATTGAGCCTTGTGTGCTCCTGCCCCCCCCCACACACACACTATCATCCACGGTTTACTTCTGTCAGCCCCCTCCGCAGGGCATCCCTTGCTCTACAGTTTAGAGTTCAGTCATGATCGTTATGAAATAACCGTCCCCCCGCATGTGCCTGTGATTTTATGAGACCAGCGACATCTGACTTCTTCAAAGTCAGATGTTGTTGACAATATAATATATATATATATATATATATATGACAACGCTGCAATGATGAATTATTTCTTTTCAGAGCAAAAAATATCCCAGAGGACGTTACTAAGCTAGAATTATCTCTTTCCTTTGCTCTCTCACTTATTTTAGCCTGTGCCTCTCTCTCTCTCTCTCTCGCTCTCTCTCTCTCTCTCTCTCCTGTGTTTGTGAAGATTGTTTAGCTTGTTGAGACAGCTGAGGCCACTTGTTTAAACATCATCAAGTACTAAACACGCGCACACACATGCACATGACACATGCACACACAACACACACACACACACACACGCACACACACGAAGAGCAATCCAAAGACAGGTCTAGAGAAGTCTAGGACCATACATGCACTGAGTCTGTCATTAGAAAAAAAGCCCCCAACGAGCATTCAGACGTCTGTGAACTGTTACCACCAGCCATTCCCAACAAACACGTTTGCCAATCATAACAAACTCCCCACGTAAACAGAATGCCCAGTTCCAACCAGTCCATACAGGAGACGTAGCCGCATGCTTGTCATATAGAACAACTCAGTGATTTATGGGGTTGAAGTTGCTAAAGATATGGATGGACACAGTACAGTAAGTGCATGTGTGCGTACACATTCGGTACGATTTGTACGCACTGCATTCATTGCATCATGCGTGCCCACGTGCAAGAAGGTTTGCATCCGCAGCTACCAGGGGAAGCTCGAGGCACGACGCCCTGGCGTTTATCCCCTTGTCAGCTCCCGTTACCTCCTCAGCTGTAGTCCGCACACATCAACCCCAATCTCAGTCGAAGCAAAACACATTAGGCTTAAGTGGATTGGAGTTTGTTATGCTCTTCCAATGGAAAACACAGAGGGCCTATAGCTGAGTGAGTGGCTGCTCCAAAAGGAATTGGTGATATTATGACAGTGTCTGTAGAGATATGGTTACATATACGGTCACTGAAATGACTATTATCATTCCGGGATAAAGTCTGTCAAATGTAAATATTACAAATTAGTGGGATATGTGTGGCCACCAGTCCCACTGTGGGACATCCATGTCCTGGTCAGAGGTTGTGGATCTTCAAGAGGTGGGGGTATTATAACAGCAAAAAAAAAAAGTGTGAATTATTACGGCCATACAGTATATAGCGCTATCGAGTCAGGTCACTCACAGGAGATCGACTGTTGTTATTGCTTATGCATTATTGCTCGTCCCGTTGAAATCTATACCCTGGCGGTCATCTATGCAAACACATTGTAATGAAGTGCTGAAAGATCAAAACTAAAAGCAAAATAAATGAAAAAAGAAAAGCACTGGATGACCAATATAGGGTGGTTCTGAGACCACCAACATAAACCTTTCCCGGATCCGCCTGTGGTTTTACGGCCAAGTGTTTCAACATCCCGTGTTCCCTGAACTTCCTATCGCCACATTGTGTTCCTGGTTGGAGATCATCATCTGACCTATTTGAATCCCGGAGGAAGTCCTTTATTAATTAACCTGTAGATCAACAAACACTGCTTTATGGGAAGAGGACACCGTCAATACAGCTTGTAGATCAAGCTACACACAAACAGCTTGGCTGGGTTTACCAGCCGGACATTTGCGTGCATGTGTGTGTGTGTGTGTGACACATGATGACAAACAAATAAGTATAAAGCTTGATACTCAGAAATGGGGATACAAGACAGCAACACACGTACACGTTTGTGTGTGCGCGCGTGTGTGTGTGTGTGTGTGGCAGTGCTGATCAGAGTGTTATCTACTGCAGGGATCCCCAAAGTGTGGTGCGCGCACCCCTGGGGGTGTGCGGACTGCCACTAGGGGGTGTGTGAGACAAAATATGCAATGGTGGCAATTTCAATAATGTAATTAATAATAATCATAATTATACAAATAATAATAACTACATTAAACAAATAATAAATATATTTATATATTAAAATGTTTGTGTCTAATCCAAATTGTATTTATGGTGTCCAATTTTATTTTCTAAATAAACAAATGAATGACGAGCGAGCTCAGTTTTGCCGGCAGTTTGTATATCCTGACTGTTAGCTTACATGTATATTAGCTACAACTATGTACAACTGGCTAAAATCGGGTAAACTATCTGCCAATGTTTTTAGTCCACCGGCAAATGAAAAATCTAAGGAAGGAGCTAGAGCAGTAGGCATACAGACAGAGAATGAAAATGAATCTGAAACCAAATGCGAACAACAAATGGGATGGCAACAGGAGGAGGACCAAGATACTGAAAGCGGTGTAGAGAAGCACCGTGGCCTATCAGGGCAAGGAGGCAAAAGATGCAGGGAGAATGAGCCACAGCTGACTGTCAA
>JAODTR010004437.1:0-10000 GCA_025399935.1 Amblyopsis rosae | reverse complement strand
GGGGAAGTTGAGCCGTTGTTTTCCTTTCAAATCCTCCTCTCAGGCTTCATTCAATCAAGCGCTCTTCCTGTGTCTCAGCACGTAGCGTATCGATGTCAGCTCAGAGACCTTCTCCCACAGTGAGCCAATGAAGCTGATGTGGCCCGAGGGCAGGATCACAAGCCGCCCAGCCGCGGCTTTATGGCAGCCGTGGAGATAGAGACACAGACCCACACGTTCATGAGAGACGCTATGGAGATGGTTGTCTTATTGCCCACTCCAATCCAGAACATGCCAGGAAGGCTTATTGTGCATCTTGATACGCCACAAACGTCAGTTGGATGGATTATCTTGGCAAAAGTGAAGTGCTCACTAGTCTCGCAGTGCCAGCCTTTACTACATAAAATCTGGGACACAGTGCTGGCTAACTGCGTCAAGATCCGCCTACTTGATAGGAGAGGTATTTTGATTGACATACACAATGACCTAATACGTAACTCAATGACAAAGTGGGACTTAAAACTTATACAGAGGAATTTGTTGATAAACATACCAAGATAACTCTGGTTGTTTTCAGGTATTGTATATCTGTTAGATAAGTAGGGTTCTGTTACTGCTTAAAATACATTAAATAACTTAAATTAGTAAATAAAGTACTGCGTCCCACCGGAATTACAGATACAGACTGACTCGTGAGTGACAATGCCAACAGCCAATGCAAATTGACTTCCTCACTACGTTGAGCTTATGAGGTCTATGTAACGTTCAGCACAGATTTACTTATGTGACGTAGTGCTAATTAGAGTTGCACCGATCAACCGGCAATGATTTGCAATCATTCGGTCTGTGTAAGCATAGCTGGTTGTGTTACCGATCGATTAGGCCTGTGTTTACACAGTTGCAGTGCCGCATGTATGCGCTGCAAAGACGTCCACGTTCACTCGCCCTTTTAATCTCGAGACTGTAGCTAGTCATTTTAGGCCACTTAATTAATATTTGTGCCCAAGGAAGATGTCAAGACGTAGGTAATTCACACTTCAATATCTAGTAATACAGAAAAAAATCTATTTGCATAATAGCCTATTGTTCATCTCACTGAAACAAGTAAATGACATGATTTATCAACCCGTTGTAGGTGCCCCACAAAGGGTTGATAAACCACGTAACTTACTCTCTCTCGTAACTTACTCGTCTAACTTACTTGTCTTTACCGCGACAGTTGTCATGTTGTTATCTCTTTGTTTTGATGACTCGCAGTTGGTGACGCATGCTGTGTAGAGTACCCGTAGTGACAGTTCTATTACACACAAAGATTAAAAAGTTCCTGTTTTAGGGCAGTTAAACTCTCTCTCTCTCTCTCTCTCTCTCTCTGTGCCTCCCTGTTTGACTCCTTTACACCTGTTAAACGGGCGCGGTCTTGTTAAGTGTAAAAGCATTACAAACGAGCATTGACGTTTACGGGGCCGTCAACTGATGAACAGCGAGCACTGGTGTCTAAGGGACCAAAAAACGTGAATACATTTGAAATGAAATATATATCTCCATCTAAATGACAGAGCTGTAAAATACATTCTTAAAACACTATGAAAATCGAAATTGGCCAAAATTTGAACCGGCAAGTCAGGCTTGACAAAAAAAACGGTTAACGGAATCAGCCTGGAAAAATGCAATCGGTGCATCTGCAGTGCTCGTTAACATAGATTTGAACGAATTTGGGGGGGGGGAATTTGCTTTGATGTTTTACTTCAAAACACAAAAACTGGGAGCATAAACTAGTTTCTATCTTTGTTCAATATGCATATTATGTAAATTACCTGCCTAAGCTGTGAGGGAGCCACACCACCACTTCAACTCTCTCAACTGTAATCTTAAGACTCCCAAACAAGCAATATCCCATCCCAGAACAAGTGGGGGAATCCCACAATGAGTTGCAGAACTTATTGATAAATGGCTGAAGGCACAGTCATACAATCAAGAGTCAACAGCATGCATGAATCCTCCGCTCTTCTAGTCAATGTGAAGAAGACACACAAGTAGTGGGAGCCTATAACTTGTAAAAACATCTAGCGGGTCATTACCAGGCTAATGGACTAAAGGGGCCAACTCAAAGCTAGTTAGGGAAGGTATTTTATGAGCCATCCTTTCTTATCTTACTACGAAAGCACATGAAGACAATGGCGTGCGCGCTCCCTAGCTGAGAACACGTCGTGCATGAGCACAGGCTACAAGCGTCACAACACACACTGTGTACAGTTAAGTTAAGAGGGATCCAGGCTAGTGGTTTTGGACTAGCATCGATAAGTGAGAGTGAAACAGATCCTCTTCACATTTCCCCGACTGGGACGGACACACACGCACACACAGGGAAACAGAGGCAAGGTACAGAGAAAGAGAGGGGTAGCATAGTAGAAGAGCAAGATAAGCACTTGTAAGTACTGTCCTTTTATTTTATCTGGTTTAAGCTGTCACAGTTATCGCTTTTAGTTTGCTCTCATCCCACCAGGGCAGGGTAGGGTTACACTATGTTTCCTGTGTGTGTGTGTGAGAGAGAAAGCGTTTGTCATGTTTGGAGTATCACATTGATTATTCCATAGTTGCTGCTTCCTCTAAGGCAATAGAGGCCATACAGTATTTACTCAGAGATTTGATACTTACTGGGTTGTGTACTACATGCTATGGTACATGTTTTCTACTTTGATGGTTTTAGTGGTTGCACAATCCCACATTTCAGTCACAGCTAACTGTTGTTTTAAAACTCAACTGGGCATTGTAGTGGGAGAGTTGAGAATGGTGTGTGTACTATGTACTGTACAGTACAGAGAAGTGTGTGTTAGCAGTTGGAACCTCTGTGAAGTTCAAACCAAAACACGAAGGGCAGTCAAATGTCAACAAGTGTCCATTTAAAGCGTTGGCTATGGGCAACATGTATTGTTGTTAACCTGCTTCCAGTATAGCACTAGTAGTTCTGGAAGTCGTGTTGGGCCTTATTTGTCTGCCGGTATTTCTCTTCCACATACTCTCTTCTCTGCATCTCTCGTCTAGCCAGTTGATCCTCCCCAAGCTCTTGCCTTTCATGCAGGGAGCAGGACTGGCAATGATCCTCCACATTAGCCATGCAGGCTGGGAAATAGGAGCCCTTGACATAGGACGGTGAGCCCCCCTCTCAGAGGAATCCTTCCCATCCCTCATCCTACAGGAGGGGGTGGGATCACAGGTCAGGCTGGAGGCTCAGGTTACAAAGCCGACACCACCTCTTAACCAAGCCTCCATCACCTCTGCGTGTCTTGCTTCTGCAACGGGCGGGGGGAGCTATCATCAGCAAAAGCTTCTCATGTTCCAGTGTGGTGCATGGCTTCAGCCTGAATTGCCCCTAGTTCAGTGCAGTGATGAGATCACTAGTTTTTAAATACCCTGCATTTAAGTAAAATGAAAATGTGCCTTTTACGCATTTTTATACATTGGAACACTATTCGTCTGCAGAATCAAGTCTAATAACTGGCCAGCATGCAATTAAAACATCTTGTCCTCTGTTATATTGTTTCCAGTTTAATCCTTCGGAGAGGCAGGGTGTGACTTAATTAGCAAAAGGCTCTTGTCAAGGCTAGTGATTAGTAATTACTCCATGAGGAAAAGGATTGTAGAGTAACCTAGATTTCTTGGTTTTAAAATCAGTAGTACCACTATTTATTCAACGGTAGTCTTCCTACACAATTAGAAACACAACACATACTTGTCAATGATTGTGATGCCACCCGGGACGAAAAGTTAACGACTGAGGATTGCACATTAACACTGTTCAGTTTCAGATGTTTATCAAAATTGTGCTCAATGTCGTGCACCAGTAGCTGAAGTGGGATGGAAAAGGTGTCACTTTGATGGTTTCTTTCACCCCTTTGTGCTTCGAATATGAAAACAATGCAGCATCTAGACTTAAAAAAACCCTCCGGATAAGAATAGATTTGAAAACAGTCCTCAAGGGACCAGCCCAAGTGTGTTTAATCTAAATGAAAGAGAGGCAGTTAAGGGGAAGGTGTTTAAGAATTAGGAGTTATCTTTGCCTGGTTGAATACATTAGCACCTTGTTGCAGGCATCCGGTCATGTTTAGGCGATAGACAGGCCTGTTTTGTCTTTCTCGAGCTGAATGATGTAATATTCATAGCCTGGCCTTATAATAACAATGGATAGGAAGCTTTTTGCATTTAGGTTTTTGTGTAGCTCTCTTATAGGCAGGGTTAGTTTGCTAACTTCGAGCTCAAATAAAAATATCTCTCCTCAGTGCTGCCTCACACATTGAAGCAAATTGTGAAGCAAAGCATAGCACTATGGCTATTTGTTGTTCGCCACTTTGTTTATGGTGCTATTTACGTAGCCAACGGATTACGTACACTATATTGCAAAAAGTTTTGGGACACCTGCCTTTACATGAACATGAAGGTTAATGACATCCTAATCTTAACCCTTCTTTACACTTGGCCAAATGCAGTCAGGCAAGTACCAAAGAGTTATTCATCACCTTAGAGACCACGTCTCCACTGCTCTAGTGTCCAGTGGTGGCGTACTTTACACCACTGCATCCAACGCTTTGCAGTGCATTTGATGTAAGGCTTGGGTGCAGCTGCTCGGCCTGGAAACACATTCCATGAAGCTCTCTATGCCCTCTCGAGATAATCCGAAGGCCACACAACGTTTAGAGGTCTGTAGGTATTGACTCTGCAGAAAGCTGTCAAATTCTGCACACTGTGCGTCTCAGCATGCGTTGACCTCGCTCTGTGATTGTATGTGGCCTACCACTTCATGGCTGAGTTTCTATTGTTCCCAATCGCTTCCACTTTGATATAATACCACTAACAGTTGATTGTGGAATATTTAATAGTGAGGACATTTCACAAATGGACATATTGCACAGGTGGCAACCTATCACAGTACCATGCTTGAATTCAGTGAGCTCCTGACAGTGACCCATTCTTTTACAAATGTTTGTGGAAGCAGTCTGCATGCCTAGTTGCTTGATTTTATACACCTGTGACCATGGAAGTGATTGGAATACCTGAATTCAATGATTTGGAGGGGTGTCCCAATACTTTTGGCAATATAGTGTATTTACACAGCTCAAATTTTTAAACACTGGAATGGTAAGCGGAATGCAAGGAGATATTTGGTGAATTTGACAAAAAGTGTAGCAGCTTACAATGTGCTTGCAATAGCTGGCTATACCTTCAAGCCAACACTTCATCAACATTATATTGCTGTGTAAAAGACTCATCAACAGAGAGGCATTGTGTATAAAAATGAGAGGCCCAAACGTGTGATGAAACTTTGTAAATTAATAAGAGCAGGATAGGGTGCTGAATAGAGCCAGAGGTAGAATAACAGTTGAGAAGATATTAGCATAGAATAAGTGATGGCCAGCTGTGGAGAATAGAGGTAATGGCAATTACACAAGATGCTTAATAATCTTTAAATAGCATTTTACAAGTAAAAAAATATCCAAAAGCATTTTACATAATATGACTGTTATGACTGTCTGTTCCAGTACTGAGTACTCTCATTTCTCTGTACAGCCATTTCCCATGTATTAACACCACTATGTCAATAGATGGCCTAGGGGAAATTCCTTGCAACTAATGTGCTTAACAAACCAAACAACCAGCATGCTCCACAAAACACTTGACAAGAGTGGCTTGCTTCTATCAGGTGTCAGTATTATAAGTAATCAAAATGTATTTGTAAAGCTCATTTCACAGACAAAATATGTTATGCATTTTTTAAGTGTTAACTAAATCCATAGCTTTTAAATATAAAGGTAGAGTTTGAGAGCCTAGGAGCCAATGCATGGTCACCTCATTGAAAATAGTTCTAGAAACAGTGAGAGAGAGAGAGAGAGAGAGAGAGAGAGAGAGAGAGAGAGAGAGAACACAAGTTAGATTACCACTTTCATAAGTCTGAATTAAGAATGCAATATTTAAACCGACAACCAAGCAAAGAACAACAAGAGCTCAAACACCACTGAATAAATGTAAACTTTGTAGGGATCCAGATCCATTCTGACATTAGGACAACAACCTAAGCACACTGACTAATACACTAATACTCGTCACAATCTGTATCAATTGATGAAACATAATATGGCCAATGCACTGACCAGCGCCACTAGACAGGATGATAATATACTTTCACTCAAGCTGAGGGCTCACTTGAAGCCATTATCGCTGGTGGGCACCAAGGTGCTTTCATTCTAATTGCACCTCCAAATCAACTCTCTACTCAAGACACAAGATATGAAAATCCACTTTCAAGTTAACTGACGTTAGTTATGCTAATAAGTCTCCCTCGCCAGAAAGACAGAAAGCCAATCAACTCTGAAATATGAAATGACACTGACACTGTGGGGGTCATGGAATATGTATGATCTACTTTGAATATAATGAACAATGAGCATGTGCATTCATATTTTTACAAAGCCTATATTGCATTGTGAGAAAGGGGTAGCTACACATCATCGTAATTTAGGAAGATGCAATATTCAAAGATCATACTGTAAATTATAGCAGGAAATCTTTGAGAATCAATAATAAAAAATAATTAGTTTGCACAGTTCTTTCTGGTTCTTTCAGGTAGGGCTATGCGAGCACTAATAAAAAAAACGATTTAAAAGTTGTTGTATTGTGTAAAGCGGACAAGTGTTTTACTGTTAGATCACTTATTCTCAGATAAAATATATATTATTAGTGTAAATAATGTGATTGTTACATTTGAGTGTTACAAAGTTTTATAAACAGCCAACTAGGCCTATATGAAAAGTTAAAACACATCTTAATAAACCTGCTAACCACTAGGCTACGTTTTTTGCATTCTCTTTACTCGGAGGGGGACATTGCTTGACGACCACTCATCAGTTTCATTGTAAAGCTAGCTTTGTCACTTTCAGGGACAGGCTTTTGATAGCTGTTGACTATGGTGTCTTTTTCTTACTTTGCCTCAATTCGCCCAGACCCAGGAGCACACTACAGCCACATCAGCTTCCTCATTTTGCCTGCTTGTGTGTGTGAATGAGTGAATGCCTGGTCTTTCATCCACCTTTCCCATTCATTACATAGGTGGGTTGACACTGACGTCAAGGCTTGCAGACTGCACGTTGAGCCCACAAGTGTTCTAGGCAGGTCTGTTTGGAAGATATTGAAGTGGTCTTTCACTGTAGATGTCAGATGGGAGGACATGCTATCCATAATAAGGGCTCCCTCGGGACAGAAAACGGCACTGGGACGTCGCCACACTCTGTCAGGCCCACTCATTCATGAGGTCTTCCGTCATCCAGCCCTTTTTGTTGCATTGTACAACAATCCCTGGGGAGTTTCTCACAGGGGACGGGGGGGTGGCGGGGGGGAATGGTCACACGTAGAAAAACAACCATGGGTGAGAACTTAGTGCCATAAGCCAGGCAAGCCAATATGACAGTAAATCGCTACTGTGTCACTCAAGGTACATTATGGTTGGCAGGTGCAGCAATGGGCAGGGCCACCTGACCAGTATTTGACAGTGGAAGGTTTTTATCAGTGATAAGCTTATAGACATGCACGCTGAAGCTTCTCCTTCCAAGCTTCAGGCTACGTTTGGCCTACAGTGAGACAACGAATACCAGTGAATAGCCCGCATTGCAGGGCACACACGTTCAATGTATTATCATAAATCAATGTGTTTCTAGATGGGAAATTACAGTCCCCTCCCCCCACAGATCTGAGCATCTTTAAGTACATGAAACAATCTTTAGTTGGCCATAAGACTACTGTATAATGAATAATATTACATTTAGATGTTGATGAATTATCAATATCATCTCATGAAAGGTGCAAATGCATGCATTGAACCAATTAAACTTGCAAATAAGCCAGCTACTGTATATATTAGACATGTTCTACATACAGTACAGTATTTGGGATAGTCCACTGTATGACCTATATCAAGACAATGGCAACCGGGTTCTGTGTGCATCTTCAATACTGTATGTTCAGTGACGGAACAGAAGCTAAATGCGGCTCAGATTGTAATTTCACTCTTAAGCCCATTGCACACTGCTCGTGGTGTCTTTTTTGTTAAGAATGCAGAATAGACATTAAGACAGTACAATAGAAAGTAGAATCACAAATATAATATGGAACAGTTATACACTGTAAATAGTTTAATAACTACGATTGAGGGAATGGTGGGGCAAGAAACAAGCAAAAGGTTTTCTTTTAAATACATATTTGAAGAGGTTTTCCTGCTTCTGCGGTACAATTTGTTTCCATTGCTCTGTATGTAAAAGCACTTTAAAAACGAGATTGGGAAAAAACAAAAATCACAAGCATCAGCTCCCCGAGGAGCGTCTACTTTGCGTCTCATTGATTAACACACGTCAGCTCTGCCTGTGTGCAGTGTGCAACAGGCTTTACAGACCTCAACAAATTCTTAAATAATTCATAAATATCTCATTTAGTTTTACTTCACCACTATCACATCAAGTAGTGTGACAAATGATTTTGGAGTGAAAAGGGATGTTAACACACATTGCGGAGATATTCATTCACTCACACTCACACACACACACACACACACACACACACACACACACACACACACAGTGGCTTGCAAAAGTATTCATACCCCTTGAACTTTTCCACATTTTGTCATGTTACAACCACAAACGTAAATGTCTTTTATTGTGACTTTATGTGGTAGACCAGCGCAAAGTGGAAGGAAAATTCCCATCACTCCTGAACAGCAGGTCAGGAGTGATGGAGTTGGAGTCGAAATTGCTGGCGACGATCTTTGCAATCTGTTCGCGCAGTCTACTAAGCTCATCCTGCAGGGCGGTGGTTCGGTTCATGGCGGAACCAATGGCAGTTCAATAGGCTATTGGCTACTTCACTGACAGCTTTATAACTCAACTTTATAGCTCTTGAGTGTCATTATACATTTAAATGTTTTTAATGCATTTATGGGGTTATATTGCAGCCTAAACTTATTAACAGTAGGTCTATAAAGATCAGTTGGAATCATTACAGTATGGTACGGCACATAGTTGAGGCAACAAAATCATTATTTAGCCTAGAGCTACTTTTCAGTAGCCTGGCTCCCCCTGACTATTTCTGTCAGATAAACTTATTTTGCGGAGATTATAGTCTGGAAACCCTAATCACATTAGCGTTCGCATAGCCACCCTGCTGTGCGAAGTATGGGTTAGTGAGATGACGTTTAAGTCAAGCGTGTTTTGAAATGGTGGTAGTGCTAGTTTAGGTGATCAAAACAGTTGTAGCAACACCGATTGGTTCAGCGCTGTCTAGTAGTTAAAAAAATTTACCAGAGGTCTTTACCAAGTAGGAAAAAAATAAAAAAAAAACATCTGCAAATACTTGGAATGGAATGAGGCCAGACTAGCCTGGTTAAACCAGGCTAACTTTTCACTGCAGCAAACAAAAATAGCTTTTAGGCCTGTACTACACTGACGAAGCTAGGCCTACTGTGTTCGATCTAAAGTTGGCTATCACCGTTAACATTAACGTTACATCATAGTCGCTTCTATAATGCCGTTGATGTTGTTGTCTGATATTTATTACTGTCGCGAAAATAATCTTCTTCCTCTTGCATTGTGATTGGTATTCTCTCGCCTGCAATTAATGCCACTCACCATATCTAGCTAGGGCTGGGCGATATACCGATATATCGTAATTTTTTCAAAAGAGATATACAATTTGACAATATCGTTTATATCGATATAGTTATATTATGCATTTGGTCATTACTTTTTCAATTTGTTCGTCTCTCCCTCCATTCCTGCAATTGGCTTGAGTGAGGAGTGGAGTCCGGAGAACATGATTTAGTACATTCAGAGTGTCGAAGGGGCGGAGACACCAGAGAGGGCTGTCAGAAGTTGACACGGAGTGAGCATTTGAAGCTTGAAGAATTTTTTTTTTCAGAGTAGCCAACGAGAGCGCAGATACTGAGTCACATGCTCAATTTCGTTTCTGACAAACAGATACGGTA
>JAODTR010004434.1:0-12061 GCA_025399935.1 Amblyopsis rosae | reverse complement strand
GGTTGGCGGGTGGCTTTGGTGCCGCTGCGGTTTCTGATTGGGCTAGGCCCGTCCATGGCTGCTTGCAGCTATATTTTGCATTTGTTATCAATGGGGTTTGCAAGTTGTAGCAATCATGGGTTCCCAGTACAACGTAAAGGGAAAATGGAGAGAGATTCATGGTCAAGACAAAGAATTAGGAAGAGTTAGGTATTCTATCTTGAGTCACATTGGGTATTACATTTGGCAAGCAACCCAAGGATTAAAAAAGTAATTGGATGACAGTTCCTCCCATTTTGCCCTTCAGCAATGCTCTCAGGTAAAACCAAACATAAAAATAAAAACTTCCCCTGGGCGCTGTATTGAAAATAAAGCTAGATACATTCAAACTTCACATTGAAAAGGCCAGAATATGCTTTTGCACACAACAAAACAGAATCCGTTAAAGCACAAAGTCACATAAAACCTTACCCTACATAATCAGGCAGCTCACCGACAGATTAAAAACAATGTGATTCATAAATGTGTGTCTGTCTTATTATGCAAATAACAGATTCCATTCTTCAAAATTCCTGCATTGCAATCATGCCAGTTAAAAGGATGCAGTAAAAAACAGCCGAACATGTTCACACAGGACACCCCTCACCACCACCCCCCCCCACCCCCAGCATATGTTTACAACAGCTGCTGCTATATCAAACCAATAAGGGGTCGTCATACAGCATACACTAGAGTCATTCAGCAGTGGGCAGCAAATGCTAAAGTAAGGTGATGAGTCCATATTGCAATTCTCAGTGAAGCATTTTAACTGGAGCAAGAAGATGGTCAAACAAAAGTGATGGGAATTGTTATTAGTGATCGGGTTATGTTTTCGAATATCATTTATAGGATAACATTTTATAATACACAACAACAACAAAAACAAAAAGAGTTGCTTCCAGGTTATGTTGACCCTGAAGAGGCAATTGATCCTATACTTACGTCACTACAGTATAAAGTGCAGTAGTGCTAAACTAAACAGTATACTGTACAGCAGGGGTGGGCAATTATTTTCACTTGGGGGCCACATAACTTTTTTTAACCAACATTCTACAACATTTTATAATAAAACACAAAATCGCTAACTTTGTTAACTTGCATATATGCTATTCCTATTCGACGCCATTTTCATAATCAAACGCAACAGTTCACGTCAACAATGTTGTCGTTTTTCTTTTTATGCAGTAAATAAAGTAACATTCTGCAGAGCTCGTCAAGTAATTTTATGTCATATTTTTATTTTTTAAATGTTTGATGTACCGTGTGGGCCGGGTAGAATGTCTCAAAGGGTCGCATCTGGCACCCGGGCCTGACATTGCTCAGGTCTGCTGTACAGGTACAACTGAGTTATGGAAGGACTGGTGTCTTTCAGTGTCTACCCTACAGCCGGCAGGTCTGCTCATCCTTGGCACTGAGCATTAATGATGGCAAAGAACTGCTCGATCTAGTTGAACCAGTTTGTGATTAGCCATGTTCGGCAAGCTGAACCCCCATGCGGTGATGTCAAAATACACCACATACTTTTCATTTCACAAATGCCTATATGCTGACAATGTGACATATGTCACTGTAGGCTATAGAAACATGCGGAAAGGAAATTGTTTCCTGAAATTCTGCCAGGAAGTTATTAATTTTCTACAATATGCACTTTGAATTGCATTCCAAAGCATTATATGGTGGTTTACCATTAGCCACTACTTTTATGTGCATTTCAACTGCAGTTTTTTTAATAGCCCACTCACAACAAAACATTTTGGAAAGTAAGCTACATTTGTATTTATTTGTCCATCACTTCATCACTGTATATCCGTTATAGGTTTCAGATTCTGTCTTACAGATTATTATCACTGTCTAGAATGTGCTATAAGCATTTATCTAGTTACAAAAAGGTACCCCCCCCCTCCCCCACCCAAACAAAATGTAGCCTATAAAATGAATGCACAACACCACCACATGCCCATATACCCCCACCCACACTTTCTTTCAAACAGCACCCATATCATGTCTGTCTTATTGTCTGTGCTGGCAACCTCGACCTGGTTCATTGAATAACTATCTCTTCAGTCTATTGGACAGACACACAGAGTGGGGTCAGTGGGTCTTGAGCTTAATATGGTGAATAAATCTGAGTGCACCAGACATCCATGAACACCGTGTATCTCTGTGTGTGTGTGTGTGTGTGTGCGTGCGTGCGTGCGTGCGTGCGTGGAAGCTACATGGTGCCATTTGCTAACGAGAGTATCTTAATGGACCAGTGTGTTACAATTATATATTGCAGGATGGTGTATTATGTGCTGCGATGAGCAGCATTATAGCAGTAAGCATATACAGTGCCGTTTGTTTGACAGTAGGCCATCTGACCTAGTAGGAGCAGGGAGTCGAATAGGAAGGAAGGTGTGTCGGTAAAAATAAAAGCACAGAGGGAATGGCGATGGTTTAAAAATGGTTTCTTAGGTTAAATACAATTACACACTAATTGTTGACAACAACCAATAAATAGAAAAGGCTGTTGCTTTTATTCCATTCGAGCAGCCCGTGTGTGTCACGTTTTGAAGTGACATGTCAGAAATAAGCAGTAGGCTATTATTCGTAGGCTATATGCTATTGTAAATTTACCTCAATTGAGCTCGGCACCGTGTCACCGCAGCTGGTAACGTAGGCTACATTCCGCCAGTTATATCTCAATCACAGCATTAAGAGCAGGCGGACACTTACAGAGATTAAAACCGGGTCGCACAGCCTCTTCGGTCATTGAAATCCTCAGTCTGACAGCATATTATCAGCGTGTGGAATAGTATCGTCCTGAAAGCTACTGCAAGAGTAGCCTGTAGACACCAGCCAGTATCGCTTTCGATTAAATTAACAGGTCGGACGTAGAGTGAACTTCAGACGTCCCACCGAAGAAAATCAGTTCAATACTCCACAGCAAAACACAGACAGGTGAATCATACAACAACAAACTCAAAAATCATACAACAAAATAACTCACGAGTTCAACAGCTGTGTTTCCTATTGTTTGGCTTATTAAAGGCTTGTTGTCTGTGAACTCATGATCGAGATCATGCGTTGTTGCCAGTTCTTTGTGTCCTGCATGCATGGATGCGAGTCAGTGCAACCCCCTCATAATCACACCCTCCCCCTCCAGAGTCTCCCCACCCATCTGATATACTTCCTCCTGGTCCAGCTGCCACCCACCCAGCAGACAAAAGCATAATAAAAATAAGTAAACAGGTTACTGTTGCCTATAAAAATCTAACTTGAAGCCTACTTTGTCAGTTATGCCAATTTGAATCCGTCACATGATATGGAACATTTATTTTGGTACACTATTTAGTTTCCCTGGTCCGGAAAATAGCCTAAAAATGTAGGCCTGCTGAGTGTATGTTATTAAGAAAACCAATTTTATGACTAAAAAGTGAAAATGTACAGTAAGGAAACAGGTGCACAACAGATGGGGCGTGGCCTATACGCCCATAGACTACTTCAAGTGAATCCACCTAGTGTCATGTATTGGAATCGATAAAGTTTTAAATGATTAGGCTATATTTAATAAGTATATGCCTAGTATTAATTGTCCGTTGCATTATGCGATTACGTTATATTATTATTTTTAAATAAATTATATTGATACGAAGTTGAATTAGTACGGCAAAATGTTGTATTACATAATAACTTAAAGAAACGCCTTATCGCCATATTTCTGTAATAGCCATCTGAATTTGGCAGAGTAGCGTAAGATAATATGAATGAGAAGTAGACCCGGTCAGTTTGATGGACGTGTAAAGTTGCCAATCCTGCGGGAGTGTATTATTTTTTGTCAAATTTTGTCAATTATTTATTTATCATATACAAATATATTAAGTTAATTAGTGAAATATGTTAAATTGACGTATAACCCGAGCAACGAGGAAAACATCAAGGTCTATATAATCGATGCTCATGTCGCGCAAAGATACTGCGGCATTTCCTCCCTTAGTGAGTCACTGTGCGTGTAGTATTTATCCGCGGCATAGGAAATGCTCCTAAACCAATCACATCTGTGCAGAAAGGGTAGTGTGTGTTTACAACATCACCTGTCAAGATAACCTCCAGTATATTTTCCATCGTGTAAGGTAGAAATTGTGTGTTTCTTTCTCAAAATTATTTCTGCCTCTTTTGAACAAGTATGGGTAGAGTATCCGGATAAAAACGTTCCAAGGAACCCACCTGGCTATAAAGAAAACTAGCAGTTAGCTGCAAGGTTAGCTAACGAATAGGCTGTCTGCCTTTTTTAGCCGATTATCAGAAAGTCTTCGCGGGTAATCATTATCTACCGAGGAAGGATGGCAGGACAATGATTGTTAGCTTCAGCAAACTAAACTTCCCATTTATAGACTGACTGATATAAGCAAATAATAGCAATTTAAAGAGGAAACGGAGTAAGGGTTCTGCAAGCTAACAATATACTGTAATAGCTCGACTAAGGCGATGCCACTCACAAGTCCACAGTATTTTAACACGCTTTTACATTAGCATCGCCGTTTTATCAGTTCTTGAGGATTGTTAGTGTGTCATGGTTTTAATTGACCTGGTCAGACACATTTGCCTAAATGTACAGTGCCAGAAGCCCAGAACAGCCAAACGTATCGCTACATAAATCGAGTAAAGGGTATTACAACAAAGATAATCTTATCTCGCTGTCACCCACTCCACTCAATACAAGTACCTTGCCTATTATTTACAATCACTCTATCGTGGCTGGTGGCCGGGGCTATAACTTTTCCTGTGTTAGCGATCATTTTATTATACACCGTGGTATGCTTGCAGCTATTTACTGCTACTTTATCCCCCGTGAACCACACCGCAGGGCATCAGAGACTGGGTATATTCACGGGGGACATGCGGGTACACCTGCTTGTCTACTGGCTACAGTTCTTTGCGTGTCAACTGGTTTAGTAGACTATTATTTAGATACAACGGGAAAGGACTAGCGAGCCTAATCAGACCGTATACAAGGGGGAGTGCTGTGATGTACAGCCACACACTTTATGTTTATATTGTTGTTCCCTGGGTCTGCTGACGAGGGCACCGCTCTAGTTGTCATCCCTTTGTGTGCAGGACCCGAAACACAGACGCAGGCTGAAGCAGCAACGGTAGCCACCAACTGGACGGACTCTCTGGTAACTGACCTTTTGCAGGTAAGGTCCAAAGCAGTTTTGCAACTTAATATTTGGTGCTCCCCCCCAGCCCGTCAGTGTATTATCGTGATTCTGCTTTGCTTCAAGATTTTATGTGATGCATTCTAGTCTTACTAATCTATCCTTTACTAATGTACACTACAGTCCTGTTTATAATTGTTTTTGTGATGTGAATAATGTAAACAGGTGTATTTGAAAAAATGTGAATTTTCTTAAGTGAAAGTAATTATAATTCATGTAATGGAACTATACAATGTATTTTATACTTTATTATACTGTTTATAGCTATACACACATGCAGAGTGCAGAGCATAGACGTCTATGGTACAAAGGCTCCGATCTGCTCCAGTGACTGACTTTGACTGTCATCCAAATTAGCTTTATTTTATGTAATAAACAGCAATATAGAATAGGGTTAGTCTCCCTGTCCATGTGTCCACAAATAGGCAACATCTTAAAATGTATTCTCTTAAATGCACGCCCTTGTTTAATAACAGAACCCTAACAACTTGCATTACATGTAATGTGTGATCCTAAATGCTTATGATTTTAATCCAGGGATTTCTCTTGGTGTAAGACTTGTGATAAATCAGTCTCGGAGGCTACTAGCCGTATGTATTTGTCCGAGACAACAAAGTAAAGTGTTAATTGGAGACTCTCGGGTGCACAGTGCCTCGAGGTGCTTCTGGGCCGTGAATAAACAGCTCTACAGAGAATATGCTTGCTGCACAGACTAGGCACTGTGTATACTCGCACAAGCATGTGTGTCTTACCTAGAGGGGTGGGTGTTTCTAGTAAGGTAGGAGTTGAGCTCTCTATCTTAAAAATAAACATGCACATCATGACATGTTTCTGACTGATGATACTTTTAACTATTCATTACTAGGAACTGCTTAAAACAAAAAAGAAAACAACAGTAGAAGCTAAATGCAGAGTCCTTCTGCTGCTATTCATTACACAAACAAAACTCTAAAAACCAACGATTCAACTACCCAGGTATTTAAAATGTAATTTAATGGGTACTTGTCACATTCAGGAGGAAATGATCCAACAAATGGGTTGGTGATTATATGAAAAGTAGGAGTACGTGTACCCATCCCTAAACTAGAGGTCTGTGTTGCTTGAAATTATGCCATCTTTTTTTGGGGTGTCTCGATGGGTATTGGGACTTGACGACATGTTTGTGCAATCCTTTCTGCTTGCCTCTCCATGTAAGTGGAACAGCGGAATACGTCTTGAACCATGAGCTCAGTGGAAGTGTTGACTCAGGAGAGCTTTGCCGAGCATCGCAGTGGTCTCAAGGATCAGGAGATGACTGGTAACGTCACCACCACTGAACATATTTATTTTATTTAGATTTGCATGCATCCATGTTCAGTGTGAAAAGGCCAACCAACCGACATCATCCAGTAAAATTGTATTAACCAATACTAACTTGTCAGGCTTGATATGTTATTTTATTAAGTCCACACACTGATTTTTTTGGTAGGAAGCTATCTTTGGTTTGTGGTTCGTGAAATATGTTTTTCCCCAACATCCGTTCACACTCCTGTAACATTACCATTGACACCTTAAGAATACACACATACTGTAATACGTATTCTCAAAGTACATTGGTTTGTTGTAAGATATTTATTAAATATTTATATTTTTACACAATTCTAAAAGTACATTTGGACGCCCTTTGTGTTGTAACAGATGCTGGTAAAGAAGCCATAACTGAGTGCATATTGTGCATCCATACAGTACACCTACAATCCCCCTCCACCATTTTCCCTATTCAGGCTGT
Source organism: Amblyopsis rosae (assembly GCA_025399935.1). Classification (NCBI taxonomy): domain Eukaryota; kingdom Metazoa; phylum Chordata; class Actinopteri; order Percopsiformes; family Amblyopsidae; genus Amblyopsis; species Amblyopsis rosae. The sequence continues at coordinate 5,077 of JAODTR010004434.1, read as the reverse complement.
GTCCCGGAGGACGAGGCCTACATCCCCACATACCTGGAGGCCTTCCCACCCTTGCCGGAGAAGGGCGCGCCGGGGGACAAGGCCGGGGAGCCGGCCGGGGCATGGGGCAACAAGATCAGACCCATCAAAGCCTCCGTCATCACCCAGGTCCGTCAGCCACGACGTCAGCTGCCCTCCTGACACTGTGACCTGATGGCAGCCACGCTGTTATACGGCCAACAGTGTGCAATCATTTGGTGCATGTGCAATAATCAGATTCTTAAAAACACCCGATTTATTCTTCTCTGGCTGTATTTATGGATGTCATTGTTCTCATGCTATCTCTCTGTGTGAAAAAAGAAAGACATCGATGCAAACTTGACTGAATGCTGTTTGTCTTTGAATGGAAATAGAAACCATCCAGGCATTTTCACTCTGCGCCTCCTGTTGTGATTGGACGATGTGCCGAAGTGCACGGCAAATGCAGCCGTGCCCCACGATGCTTTGCCTGAAATGTAACCCCCCCCCCCTCCCCATCAGGTCTTCCACGTGCCCCTGGAGGAGCGCCGCTACAAGGACAACAGCCAGTTCGGGGAGGGCGAGGAGGCCAAGGTGTGCCTGGACATCATGCAGCGTACGGGGGCCCACATCGAGCTGTCGCTGGCCAAGGACCAGGGCCTGTCCATCATGGTCACCGGGAAACTGGACTCCGTCATGAAGGCTCGCAAGGAAATTGTGGCCCGCTTGCAGACGCAGGTAAAACTCTGCGCTTGTATCTCGATAGATAATGTGGTTGCTGTTATCGTATGCTATTCTCCCCCCCCCCCCCTCTATTGCATTATAGTGCCACCAGACCAGAGCCCCACATTTGTGTCCCAACAACTGTCCATACAAGCATAGGTTGCTAGGAGAAAGGGCTGGGGAACAGTGCTGGCCTGGGAGGAGTAGAGAACGGTGCGTGCCGCGAGACGGGCATGCGATAAGTTAACAAATCAATTGAACACATATCTTTGTTTTTATTATTTTTGTCATTTATTAAAGGCACACTCCACAGTTTGGCTGGGAAAGCCCTTTGTGTTTTTGAAACGATCAGAACAATAACAAAAGTGTATTCTCACAAGCTTTGTATCATTTACAGCCTACACACATACAGCCTACCACACTTAACAACTGTAGGTTTGTCGTTCGTAAGATATTATACTTTAGCGCGTCGGCTATAAATCAGCGTCCAGTTCTTGTTCACACCAACTCCAGCCAGCACAGAGTCACACTGTATCTACCGGCAGGCTGACTCAATGTGCCGACTCACGTCAGCTCCCCTGGGTTAGCTTTTTATGCTTCAGCAACAAACATGCTGGATATCCATTTGCATTCAAGGCCACCTGTTTGGCAGAGTTTCAGGGTGTTAGCCTATCTTTCCCTCTTTATAGTTGCTATTTGTTTCTCACTGAAGGGCTCAGAGCTTAAAGGTGGACTACTCAATGGCATTATAGCGCCTCTATAAACAGACCAGTTAATGGATCATATTCCCCTACAGTTTATGAGAGCTGTAGGGGAAGGAGAAGAGAGGAATTTTAATTAATTTAAATTTATTTTACAATTATATTATTACTGGTACAATGTCACAATTGGCACACTAAATCATTTGTTCTCCTTACTGCAGATGTTGGGAGGTCAACAATGTCGTCCACTAATTTCTCTCTCTCTCGCTCTCTCTCGCTCTCTCTCTCTCTCCCCTCCCTTTCCCTCTGGGTCCCCAGGCCTCGGCAACAGTGACCATCCCCAAGGAGCACCATCGTTTTGTCATCGGCAAGAACGGAGAGAAGCTCCAGGAGTTGGAGCTGAAGACTGCCACCAAGATCGCCATCCCGCGCCCCGACGACTCCAGCGCCAACATCCGCATCACAGGCACCAAGGAGGGCATCGAGAAGGCCCGCCACGAGATCCTCCTCATCTCGGCTGAACAGGTCAGCTGGCTGGAAGGGCATGGTGGAAGACTTTGTTTGTTTGTACAAAAAAAATGAGATATATATATATATATATATATAAAATCTCTCTTTTATAATGTATTTTATATTACTAGCCTACTGATTGTTTATCTCTAGCATGATTAGAAGGTTGTAGTTAGTGTAATTACATAGTGTAGGAACCGTTATGCAGTCAACTAATGACATAGGCAGGGTTAGTCATTCTCAAGAACACTTGTTAACTTTGAGCTCAAATCAAAACGATATATCTCTCTGCAGCGCCGCCTCAAACATTGAAACGCATTGTGAAGCCAAGCGGCTTTGTTGTCGTGAGCACTGTTCGCCACTTTGTTTATGTTCCTATTTACGGAGCCAGGGCTGTGTAGAAGTACCATCTTATTGTTTCAACACGCACAGAGAACGGTAAAATAGCGGAATGCGAGGAGATATTTGGTGAATTTGACAAAAAGTGTTATTAGTATTAGCTTACAATTGGCTTGCAATAGCTGACCTGAGATACCTTTTAAAAACATGACAGTTGCAACTGACATGATGGACAACTAACCACTGTGAACCCTTTAGAGAATTCCTGTACGAGACTGTGAGATATTCAGTTTCACACAGTTGTCTTCCTGGGGTCATTGTGAAAATATTTTTTCATAACAACATGGCTCTCTTTTTAACAAGTCGTCCCATTTAATATCTTGTAGTACGTATGTACAGTACGTTCGTTGTGGTCCACAACCTGATGATACTTCCCTCACCGCACACAACACACCAGGACAAGCGCGCTGTGGAGCGGGTGTGTCTGGAGAAGGCCTTCCACCCCTTCATAGCGGGGGCCCACAACCGGCTGGTCCAGGAGCTGAGCCAGGAGACGGGTGCCCGCATCAGCATCCCGCCGCCCAGCCTCCCCAAGGACGAGATCGTCATTACAGGGGAGAAGGAGGCAGTGGCCATGGCTCTCAGTCGCATCCGCGCCATCTACGATGACAAGGTCTGTTCTCCTGGGAGCAGGCACTCATTATACAGTAGACGTACGCTCATATAAACATACCCGCACAGTCGTACGCTCATATAAACATACACGTCCACTTGTATGCTCATATAAACATACGCGCACACTCGTACGCTCATATAAACATACACGTCCACTTGTATGCTCATATAAACATACGCGCACACTCGTACGCTCATATAAACATACACATCCACTCGTACACTCATATAAACATAAGCGCACACTCGTACGCTCATATAAACATACACGCACACTCGTACACTCATATAAACATATACGTATGCTCATATAAACAAACGTCCACTTGTATGCTCATATAAACATACGCGCACACTCGTACGCTCATATAAACATACGCGTACATATAAAAATACACGCATGCTCATATAAACATACACGTACACTCGTATGCTCATATGAACATATTCATTTAACGTTTACATAGCACTCAGCGTGAACATGAATGTCACGGCAATATTGGGCGTTCAATGATTTCTTTGAATTACAACATACAGTCTGAGAAAAGGAAAAGCTTATTTAAAGCCCGTGAGCTCAAATGCAATTAGTTCACGTCAGAAAAAGCTTTAGTTGATCCTGCACAGAGGTGCTGTAAAACAATCCACTGACGTCGTCAACCATTGTTTCTCTTGCTTCTTCCGTGTCTATAAAGCAGGCTGTTGTCCCCTACTGTACAGTATGTGTTCTCCACTTGGCTGAATTTCATTATGAATGTAATGTTTATTTTAAAATGCAGTACATTTATGATTTGAATTAGAACCTAATGTACTGTACACAAATGGAAAGTGTCCAGCAAACAAACAAGAGAACACAGTATATTACCAGAAGATATCTCTGTAACACATTAGACGTGTGCTCATGAGAACAAATAGAGGTAAAGTCAGATTAATAGAACAAGGGGATCATTTATACCACTATGTATGTGGGAGGACATAATGTTGAGGTATTTAATAAGGTGCAGAGCCGAGAGTTTAACAGAAGGCTGTAGCGCTTTGAATATATTGCCTGGTAAATTACAACTGCTATTATGTGTTATATACAGGAGTGTTAGAGTAATGGATGGAGTGATGGATGCATAGAGGGAAGTGTGTGTGTGTGTGTGTGTGTGTGTGCGCGTGTGTGCGCGCGCACGCGCGCGCTGGAGGCAATGTATAGTTTAATTGACTATGCAACCAGGTTATTGTAAGGTTTTTAATTTTTGGAAGATTTCAGTTTGTTTTTCAATTGAATTGCTCACATTATAGCTCACATGAAAGATGGAAAACGTTCTGACATGACTTATCTTTGTCTCATTCTTTTACGTCACAAAAACCTGGCATTTTAACAGGGGTGTGTGGGCTTATTATATCCACTGTACGTATATCGCGGGCTTATTGTGACCTAGTCTTGTCCTTCTCGCTCTATAGAAGAAGAAGACCACCACCATCTCTGTGGAGGTGAAGAAGTCTCAGCACAAGTACATCGTGGGTCCCAAGGGCAACACCATGCAGGAGATCCTGGAGACCACGGGCGTCTCCGTGGAGATGCCCCCCCTGGACTCCAGCTCGGAGACCATCATCTTGAGGGGCGAGCCCGACAAGCTGGGGCCCGCGCTCACACAGGTGTACGCCAAGGTTAGTTGGTGTGTGCGTGTGGGGGAGCGTTCACGTGTGTGGGGAGTGTGCATGGTGTGTGGGGATGCTCCAGAGAGGAAAGGTGTTGTTTTCATGATGTTTATTAATTTATTGTATTTAAAAGCGTGTTACATATTTCAATAATGTTCTATTCAAATTCTTGCTATCCTTGTTGTATATTTCTTCATGCATCCATGTTGATGTTTAATATGTCACCTGACAATGTGAGAGGCAGTCTGCCTCCGCTGTGTGTGTGTGTGCGTGTGCGAGCAGCCTGTAATCCGTAACCCTGTCCTCCCGGCAGGCCAAGAGTGTGATGGTGGTGGAGGTCACCGCTCCAGCGTGGCTACACCGCTTCATCATCGGGAAGAAGGGGCAGAACATCGGACGAATCACACAGCAGCTCCCACGGGTAGGAAGGGGGGGGGAATGGGGGGAGGAGGAAGAGAGAGGTCGGGGGGGGGGGGGTGATGTTTGAC
>JAODTR010004433.1:0-12062 GCA_025399935.1 Amblyopsis rosae | reverse complement strand
AGGCAGGCCGGACCCTGACCGGACCACCTTGACGGTGGAGACATTTTGGCGGACGTGCAGACTCGAAAGCGGGCCCGTCCCGGATCCGTCCGGATCCTTTTGCTATCTGGGTGTCTTGTTCACTGAGGAGAAACACCTGTGCCAGTTCTCCCCTAAGGTATAAACATGCTGAAGCTGAGTGCCGTTTACCAAGCAACAGTACCTTTTTCTAAGGGGAAGGTTAAATGGTGAGAATGGGTATAGCATATATAGCCTATCAACACTTTACACATTTCCTTCTCTGAATTCCCTCCACTTTCTCACTACACACTAGCAGAGTTACGTCATGCTGTGGGATTTTGCAAGCTCTTTAGTTATTCCCGTCTTTGCAGGGCTATGCTAATGCGTCGCATAATGCAGCAGCTGTCCACACAGTGGCCAAGGAGCTAGGAAAATGGCTCACTGTCCCCCGCGGCTGTGAAGGCCTGCCGAGGCCATGGAAACCTGGCTCAGCACTGTGTTGGCTACCGTATACCAAGCAGAGATGTGGTCACAAGGCTCCTCCCCCTACGGACCCTCCTTCCTCCCCCACACCTTCACACAACGCACACACACAAACTCACACACTCTCACACACAAACACAATATTTGTCTAGAATGACTTCATGCCAAACCACTTGTTTTGTTAAGCATTCGCCACATTGTTTATGTTGCGGCCAGGGCCAGGGCTGTGTAGAAGTACCAGGTAATTATTTTCCGTTAGTTCGCAAAATGCGAGGAGATATTTGGTGAATTTGACAAAAAAGTGTATTAGCTTACAATTAGCTTAACTATTCACTATACCTTTAATGTGCTCACGCACGCCATGTTCATTATTACCAATGCTGATAAATTAAAGCTCAATGTCTTCCTTGTAAACCATTATTCTCATTAGGAACGGGGAAAAAATATTGCCACAACAGGGGGAAAAAACATTATTGGCCAATGGATTTTACCCTCCATTTAATTTCAATTATGCTTTCCCTCTTTTCATCAGAGTAGAGCGACAGTGTGTGCTAACTGCCGTTTATTTTTCCACAGAGAGGATCCGTTTCAGCCTTCACACTGCCAGCGCACCAGGGGACTGCCGGGATATGTCACTCATTAATACTAATCTTAAATCAGCCTGACAATGGTAACGAGGTCACATGGCCCCATTTTCTCCCCAGCAGCTCTTCATACTATACATATTCACATGTGGCATACTTAACAGTATACAGCAAATGCCTGTGAGAGTATGGGAGGCAAGTAGAAGAGATTGGGGTGAGTATAGGGAAAGAGGGAGAACGCAAGTAGAGTAAATAATGTACGTAAAAAAGTAACAAATGTTAAAAGAAAGTATTTTAACCAAATGCCAATGTCCTTTTTTTGTGAAATACTTTACTAAACAATTCATATATTCACTTATTCGAATAAAGAAGGTGGCAACCTTGTAAAATGCGGCTCCATTAAGATGATACAGCCCAGTCTCATCAGATAAGGCTTAAAGATAGGCATATTACAAGCAATTGTGAGTCATGCAAGTGCACAAATGTGAAGCCAGTTTGGCTCTATCTCAATGGAGGGGAAACGTCAAGCTTCAGAACATACAGTATCTTCATAAACCTTCATAAATGAAGGCACAAACACTACAGTATATTCATATTTGGGTCACAATATGGGCTACACGTGAATCGTCATACTGTCATACTGTACTGTATGTCATTCATCTCTGTGTCCATTGTGTGATGTGTGCATGCCATCTCCTATTATTGGTGTTAATGTAAGTGAATGTTAAGCCAGTTTTGTACAACATATGCAGATAAGGTTTTTGAACCTATTTGGGGGGCAGGATGGTCTAGTGTTCTGTGTGTTGGGCTCCCAGCTGCAAGGTTGTGGGCTCAAACCCCAGTGTTGACCTACCTGTAAGCATCCTTGAGCAAGATGCCTAACCACCTACCACCTAACTGCTCCTGGTTGTTGGTTGCACCCTGCATGGTATCAATCACCATTGGTCTGTGAATGTGAGGCAATGCATAGCACTTTGGATAAAAGCACTATATAAATGCAGTCCATGTACCATTATATATTATAAAGGATGTTTATGTGAACTAACATTGGCAGCCTACTGCATTGTTGTCATGGACATGTGTTTATTGTACTGTAGTTTGATCTTAATGACCGCACAGTACATGATCATAATAATCATGAAACAAATTGTAAGTGTTGATAAACTCTTAAAGCATTTGTTCTTTTGACAAAATGCAATTTTGATGATATATGCAGCATAGTTACTTACCTGTAAGCATTACTGTCAAGCCCAAGCCCCCCTAGGAGATGGTACGGTAATGAATTGCCTGTTGGTGTTCCCGCTTCCTTTGCCAACAAAAGACCCCCTTTTAAATATCAGCTACTATTTAAAGATTGTGCAATTGGGCAAAAAGTCCAAACCCTCTATTCAAAACCAGATGATTGAATCTTTAATAGGCTCTACTGTTAACGGAAATGTCGGCTCTCCCACGTCTGTCAAGACGTCCGGCAAGCACTACACAGTGTTCATCATTCCACAAATGTGGGCTTTCACACACTAAATACCAGGTGTTTCTGATTGAATAGGGACAAACTGCTGCGTTTGCACCAGCTTCTATGATGTTCTATGGTCGAAGCATTCCATTTTTACACGTTCTTATACAGATTTACTAAGCAGCAGCTCAATGACGAGACATCGGAATTCAGCATGCCTCAAATGGATTATGCAAATGAATTGATGCACATTATGAGCACATGAACCAGCATACATGCCCATCGATATTTACAAAAGAAATACTGGAGAGAGGGTTAATAACAGAGATATTGAGAGAGGTGTACGAGAGGGAGAGAGAGTGGTCTGGACATGCATATCTAAATTGTACATTAGCATTCTCCGGTATGTCTGCGCTGGTGTGGTCGTTCAGTGGCGTAAACAACAGCTGTGCAGGAAGCTGTGTGGCCAGGTGAGGGGACAGGTCAATGGGACAGGTCAATGCAACATGTTGCATCTGTGTAACAGGGTTCTTTGAGGACCAACGGGTTGTGTAGGCACCAAAGTAGAGTCGGAGGCGAAATCACAATTAGTATACCATTTTATTGGTTTACAACACAATCTACCTTACCCCATACCAGACACGATCAGGGAACCTCCTGAGCCTCAATTGGCATCCATCTTTAAAGGGCGGTTCTTCTTCGCCTCTGAGTCCAATGAGGCACTCTAGCTCCCCCTACTGCACTGGGGCTGCAGTGTGCCACAGTCCATCTGTTACATATGTTTTCCCACAAGGCTTGTGGACGGGACGAATACCATCAAGGTTTATGTTGGTCAGGGATTCGTCGTCAGAGGACTGACAATTGGGGATATGTCAGCCTTGTGCCTTGGACAAAAATGCAAGTCCTATACGCACATTCCAAACAAACAAAAACCCAAAACAAAATAGTATAATCTTAAGACGAGTCCAGAGAAAGTTTTGTCATAAGACCATGCTTCACAAAACACACGTTGCTTTGCATTCCACCAGTCTGGTGTTGCAGCGCTCATTTCAGTTTAAAAAAAGAAATACTAACACTTTTGTTATCGTCCTCACAAACTGTTACTTAGTTTACAAGTCCCAAAAGAGGCCAGTGGTTTAATACAGTGTATTCTGCCTGCTACAAGCAACTAGTTGGAGCCATGAAATTTCATTTCTGCAAAACAAACTATGTTTAAAGCTACAAACAGAATGCTCAAAAAGTGATGGGTCCGGTGAACAATCCTGTGAAATTATACCACGTACTGTACATGTCGCTCCCATTATGCACTTAAAACAGCACTGAGCTTCAGACGCTGTGGAACAGCGCAGTTCCACAGACGTACCTCATTCCTTGCACATGCCTGGGGGATCAAGTACTGTTGATTTACAGCTTTCGATGACAATGCAGCCGCTATTCCTCACCTAACCCTGCTTTGTTGCCTTTATAAACTTAAATGGGAATTTCAGACATAATTTTATGATAACGTGATTTCTAGGTCAAATATTGTCAAATATTGTCAAATAAATATTGTCAAATATTTGCCTAACTATACATCTTAATGCATACACTTATTTTAATCTTAACTGAAAAGGGTACCAACTTGGTAAATGGTCAAATATCATGTATTCTTCACATTGTTATAGTGTTGTGCATATTCTGCAAATATGCAAAAACATTCACATCCATTCGGAATATTAGCTCATTATTATGATCCTCCTCAAACATAGCAGGTAAAGCAGAACAACATCTCTCTGACTGGACTAATTCTTTGATCCAGAGTGAGAACAATGGCTGGGATGACAGGGGATTTAGCAGAACATCAGCTGAGAGATACAAGCCAATCAAGTTAATTAGAGATGTTGCGCTTTGAACTTTAAACTGTGAATCCCCTCTGGATTCCACTTGGCTTCGTAGAGAAAGCAGCGGAATGGGAGGAACATCCTTCATGCACTTGTTGTCATGACCACGCCGATGAAACGACGTGGCAGATTCAAAGGAAAGGGGTGGCACGCTATAGAGCTGGAGGCCCAGCTGGGAGAACATAATGAAAGACAAGACCCATGGGATTCTCAACAACTGGTGCTTTAAAAATCCACCTAGAAAGTGCACCAAATGTGCATGGCGTGGAAGAGGGGCAGCTTCACACACAAAGGTAATTGCTTGCAGAATGATGCACAGTACACACACACACACACACAAACTAAGTAATGTTAGCAAGTGCCCTGCTGTAACCACTGTGATCAAAGTACAAGCTGAACGTTGTTCTACTAGGAGAGAGATAGAGTGCACATGTAACAAAATGTATTACACATTTCTCTTAGTTAATGGATAGTATTCATGTATTATATTTTGTATGTATGCAAGCTCATTGTTTGCCATAGCATATACATTAGGACACATTTGAAAGCCCTAGACCTCTAAATGAATGGCAACTTAATTGTTGCATAGGAGAACATGCCATTACAGCACTGTAATGACTGTAACCCATTCGGTATATATCTAAAGCAGGTTTTTTTTAGACTTGGGTCACCCTGTGATGGTTTATCTAGCTCTGTATTATAATGGCATATGCTTTGCCACTAACCATGGAGTGATGTATCTTTACATCTTGGTTCACATATGTTTGTGAAACCTGTCAGCCGTTTTGCAAGGTTCTTCAAGACTAGACGGTGTTGTTGTGTCAGAGATAGATATTGGTCAGAATATAAAAACGACAGGAAATCATGCACCAGCTTAACAACCATGGCTTCCACCACACAAATCCACATTATTGCACCTCCTCATAGGACATATACTGTATAGATACCAGCCTGTCTGGATTTTGATGAGACCACTCTTCATGATTATTATGCTTCGACAATACATGGGGAGGATCAGGAGGAATACAGCTCTGCTGTGTGACTAATACAGCTTTATAGCTGTTTTGTTTTGAAAGACAGCCTCAGGGAAAATGGCTAAGTATTCCATATAGAGTTGTTGAATATTACTGTAATACATATAGGTTTTTACTTTGCTGTAGTCCAGGGCCCCAAATATTCCTTTTGCTTACCAACTGTTAGGGTTAGGGTTAGGGTTGAGAGGGGGACCCCCATTAACATTTACGTTAAAATGTTATTTGATGACATATAAGCGGTACTAAGTGTACCGATGAAAACCAGCCAGGTCCTGTAGTGATTTTTAACGGATATAACGGTTTTCAGCCCATAAAATGCTGATTTTCATAAAAATGGGAATTTTGTCAGTATTGACACCAGCATTGATGTGTCTCATCACAGATACAGTCTATTACCATCATTACCACCATTATCATTTATAGCTCAATAAACACATTTGTTGGGGTGCAGTTACACTTTAATGACGGAGAGACATTTTGGCAGTGTGGCCTTGCTGTGGCCATGCATACATGGGCACCCATAAGGCCACAGCATACGTCAAACAAGCTTCTTAGACCAGAGGTCTTTAAAAGGAAGTCAGGGACCTTAGGGGTCCTCAGAGGTACTGCAGGGAGTCCTAAGAACTATTTGATCACAAACTTATTTTTTTCCAAAAATCAGAAAAAGTCAGAAAATATACATTAAATAAATAAATATGTCAATAAATATTTTAATTTCTTAGTTAGTGGCCTACTTTTATACATGGCACTATAGGCCACCCTACCTATTATTGTTGGCCTGGCAACAAAATATTTTAAGCCATACAGTATGTGATAGGGGGTCCCTGCCATGGTAAAAAACGTCTTAGACCTCTGTCTTAGACCATGTGTTGTGTCCATAACAGCCCTGCAAGCCAAAGTTCATGGAGAACCGGAGGTAAAAATCCAAACTACGAAGGAACAGGAAATGGAGTATGAAGAAGATGATTTAGTGGCATCACGCGGTAGGACACGTGTTATTCTTCTATTTTCAATATTTTACAGTATTTGACTAGATGCAAAATTCCCTCCCCAAACAAAACAGGGTGGGTGCTTTCCAAATTCACGTATATAATTGCTATTGTCTCAATAGTGTAAACTCAGGTGCTGATGGATACAGTATGACCAAACACCGTAACTCTTAGAGCAAGAAAGCTTGTGGTTCTTAACATATTAACTGTACCCCAAGCCTGTGGCTTGGGCCTGTAGCTCAAGGTTAGCATATTGCACAGAACTGTGAAGCAGGGTTTCGATTTTGATGTCATTCCCAATGTTGTGACATTTGGTAAATTAGCAATGACAAGAAATATGGGCTGTTATGTTTTATAAAATAAATTGTTTATTCAACTAAAAACATTATAAACATATCTTGCTCCACTGCATCCATGTTTATATAAATAGGAAATGACAAAAATCCAATATGTGTCAGAAAGCAAAATCAATCTTTTAATTAAAGACAGCACAAGATCAATTTTCACAGTCAAACAGGGTTAGATAACAAGATGTTCATTTGCCTCATGAGGAGACAATTCATAAGCCCATATGGCTAAAAAACTATGTGGACTTCAATGACCTATTCAAAATGAAATATTTAGATCTACAAGCTAATCACCGTTGCTGGTTATGTGGTAATGGCCATTCAGCAGAAACTGGCTACACTCATCTTCTCTTCCTTATGGCCCTTCATGACCACCGACGCACCAAACGTGGCCCAATCAGCTCCTTCATGACTTTCAACCCATACGCCACTTTCTGTGGCAAACAATCATGGCTTCAACCAGAGGTGGCACCCTTGAGTGATTTAAAGTGGTCACCGTGGGTATGGGGCCTATGAAGGTCAAGGCGAGGACTGGCCGTCAAGGCCTGATGAACACAAGCTGATGCAGTTCAGCTTCATCTCACACACTTCCCTCTAGGTGTGTGAGACATGTAGACTAAAATGACTCAAGTGACACACAGTGCTTTCCCAATAATGGCGTGGCACAACCATCTCTGGTTTCATGGTGAATTCCACTTTTGGGATGTTTTCTAAATTCTTGACTTTCCCAAGGTCAGTCAAAACAGAGATTGAGTACACTTTGCAGTCAAAGCACATTGCATGCAGTCAAAGATGCACATTTCATATTATACATGATTTGTCATGGGGCCCAGATCATTTAAAGGTCGGGTGGAATTATAAACAAATATTGCCTGAATGGACTACGCTGGTGTGGGCCATGAGCTTGATTCACGTCACATTTTCAATCTCCACCAGTGGGACGACAAATCGCCTGAGAGAAGGGATTAGGGTTGTGAATTACTGATGGAATAAAAGCGTCTTGTTGTTGCTTTGTAATTGTCTCTGACATATTTACATGTGAAAAAATGAAACTCTTTTGTTGGGTGCTGGCATGAAAATCATTCTCCTGTGATTCAGCAGGGGTGTTACATATTCATGACTCTATGGAAGCGCCATTTAGGTCCTGGGCGCCAACAAGAGGTAAGGTGAAGGCACGGATTAGCAGAGGGGACAGGGTTGATGAATACAAACATTTAGGAGATTATGGTTTTGATTAGAATAATTTTGCGGGCAAATTTATTCAAAGCATTTGTTTTGTTTGTTTGTTTGTGTGAGTATGTGTGTGTATGTGTGTGTGTGTGTGGGTGGGGGGGGGGGGGGTTAGATTTCCTTTTATTCTTATATCCATCTGGAATTTTGAAACACTGTGTATGCTGTCTCCCTGACTGAAAGTGGGCTGGTATTTTCTACTGTGGAGGGGGAATTGATCCAATAGGTGACACCCAGCACGGGAGCTGTCAATAGAAGCACTCTGCTGCCAAGCATATAGAGCGGTTGCTAAGCCTCCAGTAGCTACAGCTATGCAACGTCAATCAATGTTATATGAGAATGTTGTAAACATTGAACTGAGTTGTCCCAAAGCTTTGCAAAAGACCAAAGTTTTGTCTGGGGAGGCTGTTGAGTTAGCTTTTCCTTGAGTTTTCAGTTCTTGACAAGGCAGAAAAACATGCATCCAGCAGATGTAAGTTGATAGCATGTAGATGATTGAAGATGTTAATCAAGAAAAGGCACTGAATGGAATGTGTCAGAGCAGATGGCGATGTGACAAATTGAGTATCTTCAAGCAAGATCTTTCTTTAAAATACTGAAAAATGCATACGTATAAATACAGACAGAACCAGATATTGTACATACTACATACACGAACACGTGTAAACTCAGAGAAACAATGCTTTTTAGGTATTTGACTTTGACCTAACATACTGTGACGCCGCGCAGGGTGAAGCGAGTGCAGACCGACGAAAAACACACACTGATGGCCGAAGCAACGAGCCTCCCAGCTCGTCTTTTAATAAAACAGAAAGTCAACACAAAACCAACAGAAACGGCGTACAGTCCCGTAGCACATGAAACAGAAGCGTGAACATCAACTAAACAGGTACAATAACCCACACCCCTGTCCCAGTGGTCCCCAGCCTATATGCCCTCAAACCCACACGGCTAAAGGCAATCGATCTGATTGCACGTGTGGGTGTGAGGCGCTGGGGATGCGGACAGTCCTTCCCCAGTCCTACCACACCGGCGAGACCAGGGAAGTGTTACAGTACCCACCCCCCAAGGCGCACCTCCCGGCGACGCCTCTCGCCGGTGTAGGACCCCCCTCCCAGGGACACCGACCGGCGCCATCGGCAGGGTCCCACCGACAGCCTGGCAAACCCTCTAGACCCGATGCGGAGGCGGGACCCCGGCGGCGCCTCGGTGGGGCTCGGGCAGGCGTCCAGAGCCAGTGGCGAAGCCTCGACGGAGCCCGGGCAGGCGGCGGACCCCCGGCGTGGAGCGGGCTCCCAATGTGGGGCGGCTCCGGCGGACCCCCGGCGTGGAGCGGCTCCCTGACGCGGGGCAGCTCCGGCGGACCCCCGGCGTCTAGCGGGCTCCCAACGCGGGGCGGCTCCGGCGGACCCCCGGAGAGGCCCTGCTTGCCCCCGCGGGGCGACATTGGTGGACCCCCGGCGTAGCGTGGGCCTCCAACGCAGGGCGGCTCCAGCGGACCCCCGGCGTAGAGTGGGCCTCCAACGCAGGGCGGCTCCGGCGGACCCCCGGCGTGGAGTGGGCCTCCAACGCGGAGCGGCTCCGGAGGACCCCCGGCGTGGAGTGGGCATCCAACGCAGGGCGGCTCCAGTGGACCCCCGGTGCGGAGTGACTCCTTGGCGCGGGGCGGCTCCGGCGGACCCCCAGCTTGGAGCAAGGTGGCTGCGGCCCGGAGGCAGGATCAGGATGTGGTCCAGGTGGTGGAGGAGGCCATGGCCAGGCCTTGGGCTCCAGCGGAACCCCGACCAGGGGCTGCTGAGGCGGGGTCGGACCAGCCGAGAGGAGGTCAGGCTGCTGCTGCTGCGGCGAGGACGTCCCAGCAGAGGAGGAGGCATGATGCGGCTGCTGCGGCCTGGAAAGCCCAGCAGAGGAGGAGGCGTGATGTGGTGGACCCTTGTCGAGCGGCGACCCCCTGCCGCGGGGCGGCTCTGACGGGCCCTCTGAGAGCGGCGACTCCCTGACGCGGGGCGGCTCGGGTGGGCCCTCAGCGAGCGGAGACTCCCTGAAGCGGGGCGGCTCACTGGTGCAAGGCGGCTGCGGCCCCGCGGCGGATACAGAAGGCGGCTGCGGCCCAGCGGCGGATACAGAAGGCGGCTGCGGCCCAGCAGCGGACTCTGGAGGCGGCTACGGCCCAGCGGCGGACTGTGGAGGCGGCTGCGGCCCAGTGGCGGACTCTGCAGGCGGCTGAACCTCGGGCTCCAGCGGCGGAGGAGGCAACGGCCAAGCCTCTGGCTCCAGTGGTGGAGGAGGCAACGGCCAAGCCTCATGCTTCAGCGGCGGAGGAGGCAACGGCCAAGCCTCGGGCTCCAGAGGGTCCGGAGACGCCGTTGGCGGCTGCACCAAGGACCTGGCGGGGCACGCCGGCTGTGGGTTCACCACCGTGGTAGTAGGGTGCGTCGTCGGTGGCTGCACCGCGGGTCCGGAGGGATAAGCCAGGCACGGGTCCACCTCCTGGACAGCAGGAGGCGTCAGCCGCGGCTGCTCCGCGGGACTGACTGGCCCAGCCTGCCGCAGTTCCACCTCCCGGCCGACAGGGGGCGTCGTCAGTGGGCCCGTAGCCCCAAGCGTCTGCGGGGGAATCGGCACGCCGAGCGGCTGCCGGGGCCCACATGCACGGCGCTTCTTTCGCGACCGCCGTGCACGGGGTGGCGACGCACAGTCGCAGATCGCCAAATCCCAGGCGTTGGGGAACCTCCCCAGACAGTCTGCGCTGTGACGACTTCCGTATGCAACGAGAGCCGGCCGGGAGTGCCACTCGTCGTCCGAGCCGCAGTCGAGATCCCATTCACTGCGGTCGGGAAAGTCCTCCGTCGGCCCAGGTGTTGCTGCGGAGATCGGGCAGCAATGTAATCTTCGATGGGCCGCGAGAACTGGTACGGCGGATCGTAAAAACTGACCCAGTTCTCACAGCCCAGGACGAAGGGCCGCCCTCTCTCCCTCTGCTGCCGCGGGGTATCGAAGTCCGGCGGAACGGGGAGACGATCGTCCTCGCCGTCCCATGCGCCGTACCCCGACTCCAGACACACCCCGATGGAGAGCATGGCAGCTCTCTCGCCCCCAGGGAACAGCAAAAACAAAAAGGTGGGAAAAACACAGAACCTGCTGTTCCTTTGTTCGGTGGGTTATTCTGTGACGCCGCGCAGGGCGAAGCGAGTGCAGACCGACGAAAAACACACACTGATGGCCGAAGCAACGAGCCTCCCAGCTTGTCTTTTAATAAAACAGAAAGTCAACACAAAACCAACAGAAACGGCGTACAGTCCCGTAGCACATGAAACGGAAGCGCGAACATCAACTAAACAGGTACAATAACCCACACCCCTGTCCCAGTGGTCCCCAGCCTATATGCCCTCACACCCACACGGCTGAAGACAATCGATCTGATTGCACGTGTGGGTGTGAGGCGCTGGGGATGCGGACAGTCTATGGAGTGAAATCAGTGCCACGAGACGAAGCTCTGTAATAAAGATTTGTGTGCTTGCAAACAATATTTGTGTACTTGCAAAAACGATGTGTGTCTCTGTAGAAAAAGACCCGAAAACCTGTATAAAATATTTTGTGTCTCTGTAGAAAATCAGCAAACCTGTAAAAATATTTGTGTCTCTGTATTAAAAATTGTTGTGTCTCCGTAGAAAAAAGATTTGTGTCTCCGCGCTGCCCAAACCATTACAGCCAATCAAATATCAGCATTTCTGTGTCACGTCATCTAGCCAAGTGATCTAGCCACGATCATCATACCTTGCTAATAGAGTACAGTAGCTTTGACATACTTTGTCATCTCCTTTTAAACTGCATTGCACAAACCATGACAAATAAAAACTTTCTGAGAATATCTGATTATCAAAATTTTAAGATTTTTAACATGAACATGTAAATTAATTGTGAATTTAACTTGTGTAATTTGTCTTGTATTACACTGCCTTACATTAAAATGAAAATGTAAATAAAAGGCACATTTGGTCTGCAAAGTTAGCCAGTATAACAAAATGAACGAGCTGGGTGTATCCCTGGCCTCAGACAATG
>JAODTR010004432.1:2500-12063 GCA_025399935.1 Amblyopsis rosae | reverse complement strand
TATATATATATATATATATATATATATATATATATATACACGTGTATATACATATATACATGTGTATATACATATGTATATGTATATATGTATATGTGTGTATATATATATATATATATGTATGTATGTATGTATGTATGCCGTTTTACCGAGGAGGAATTCTGACACACAAAGTTATTTGGTGGTGTTTGTATCAATTCCTTGATCATTGTGAATGAAGGGCTCCTATAAAAGCTTGTGGGTTTCTCTTGTTATTCCCCTCACCTTGCTCTGTCTGTTTCCAATATATTGTCTGGCTGAGTCTAACCGAGCTGTGGCCCCTTGTTTAGACAGCTAAGGCTCCTCCGCAGCTAAATCTGTTCCCATTTTTTAGCTTACATGTGGCTGACTGAGGTGTGTGCGTCTAAATTTGTGTGTGTGTGTGTGCCTACTAGTTGTGGGAGAATGGAGTGTTATTGTTACAGTGTTTTGTTAATAAGTGCTTGTGGTCGTAGCTGCCTGTGAATGTGAAGGTTATTTGTCTGCCCATGGTTCTGAGACATGAGTGCTTTATAAGTGTGTCTATGCACGCACACACACCTTTTCGCCTTTTTTCCAGGAATTTCGCTCTGTGTGTGTGTGTGTGTGTGTGTGTGTGTGTGTTCTGATATGAGTGAGTGTGTTTCTGTTCCTCTGTCTAATGCAGGGTCTTCAGTGTACCCCGTGGGGTATAATGGCCTCATTGGAACAGCAGGTGGAAGACATTCGAGTGAATCCAGAGACCAAATCTGCAGAATCCACAGCTAACCTGGAGGATAGCCGATTAGCTACAGGTCAGTTACAACTGTAACCCGTGTAACGCTCTGAAATGCATGCTATGGTTATGCCACAAACTAAAACTGCATTTGCCTTCCATCTAACATTGCATTAACAAGATGGCAAGGAGGGACTAGACGAGATTAGTGGACAAGAACAGACTTTATTTATCCCTAAGGTAAAATGTGTTTGTTGCAGCACAGGAACCAGGTAAACCAGTTGACTCTCCTGCCCCCCAAATGTTCCCATCTGATTTTGATCAATCTTTGCAAAGTTGGTCAGGGATGACTCATGGTGATCACTGTATAGCAAACAAACTATAAAAAATGATGAAAAGGCCCAATTAGGACTAGAGTTCTCCTATCTAAGTGCCAAGACAGCTCTATACCCTATCCCCACTGAAATTAACACAGAACCAGCTCAGTGCAACAGTGCTGGGATATTAATCCAATTTGAAAGTGCCAAAAGCTGCAGTTCGTCAAATGACCACTTGAGGCAGGCTCCAAAAGCGAGAATCAATCCCCATAGACTTGCCTGTTAAAATGTCCAAACATCTTTACAGCCTGTTTCAGAAAACCTGTTTTGGTCTCCATAGCTAGTCTGCCCATTCATGAACGGAGGGTGAATTCTCATCAGTTGAAAATAGTTCAGTAAGGACAAATCTGATCTGTCAACTGGTTGAGATCATCTAGCTAGCTAAGCATGACTTTGCCTGCCTGAACTAACAATGTGCTCACTTTTACGGCATACATTTACCCCATTATTATGGGTAGCCGGTAGTTACAGGCAGGTACTGCAAAGATGGCGGCATCTAGAGCCAGCAAACAGAAAACCTACTGGTGACGTAATTTTTACAGTCTATGAACCAGACTTGGTGCTTTGTGTAAATGACGGTAGACTGGTAGGAAAATCCCCTGGTCTGGCTCCCAAGAAGCAGCGTAGTTTATGTAGCAGAAAGAGTTTACGCATGGCTTCACAAGACAAAAGTGCACAAAACTGTTATTTTTTCAGATGGGGTGAAACAATATCGTGTGTGCTGAATGTCCAAAAATGGCCGACTGTATGCTAGCTTGTAGTCAAACCGCATCAGTCAGTTATTATCAACGGCAATGATTTTCACACTGTTGACTGTACGGTCTGCTGGAATCATTAGCGACATAGTTTGGTGGCTGTGAGGGGGCGGGAAGCAGACAACACTGTGCTTCTCTAAGGCCGCGTTTAGACCCAACTTCTTTTTCTGGCCTGACGGTTTTTATTTGCAGAAAGAAATACAGCTGAAATGGTTGTTATGGGAAACATCAGGTCTAACACTGTCCGCTCCATAGGGTTATAATGAAGAACAGAGGCTCCATAGGGTTATGATGTAAAACATAGGCTCCATAGGGTTATAATATATAACACTGTCCGCTCCATAGGGTTATAATGTAAAATAGAGGCTCCATAGGGTTATAATGTTAAAAACTGTCCGCTCCATAGGGTTATAATGTAAAACACTGTCTGCTCCATAGGACTATCAATGATAAACCTACTGTAAACACCACCTCTCACAGTAATGCCACACCTTCTAGAGGATTGGTCAGCTGTCCAATACAGTATGCCTTTGTTATGTGCTGAGCAAGCATTATGGGGTTTATGTCAGTGCCTTCATAGCCAGGGTAAGAGAGTAATGTCTAAGTTAGTTTCTTAAGTTGTATTATTATTATTACTTTTAGCATTAATGAATTAGTATTGTTAAGAGACGGTCTCGCTCTGTATTTTTCAGAAAATGTCTTTCCTCGTTTGTATTTTTGTCAGGAGAGGGACGGCCCACGGCTCTTCATTCCCTCTCGGCCCCGAGCCTTTCGCCGGAGGGCATCTCAGAAGGCTCCGCGGAGACCACAGCCGGGCGATCTTGTCCCTCGGAGCCCAAGAAGAGAGGGTCAGGGCAGGCGGAGTATGACTTTGAGGGGGCGCTGGAGGACGAAGAGCCCACCGAGGAGGACTACCAGCAGGCCCAGAGGGTGGAGACTTACATGATGGGCCTGATCAACCGGCGGGCGTTGCCACAGCGACCGCCCAAGCCCTCGCCCCGCACCAGCCTGGCCCACGACGCCAGGGCCGCCGTGGCGCGGCAGGGCAGCCTGTGCCGTAAGGAGGAGCTCGCCTCTCCCGGCCCCGGTTCGGAAGCCCTGGCCCCTCCGCAGCTGGATCCGGAGCGCTACGCAGGACTTGGTGAAGATCCCCATGGTTCCCCGGGTTACCACCACCACCACCACCTCCACCAGCTCCAGGCCACCGCACAGCTCCAGCCGGGTCACTACCCCAGGCCCAGGCAGCCGTCTGGGGCCGGCACGCCCCGCTGCGCCCCCCTGCTGCCCCCGCACGATTCCAACAGCAACAGCGAGCCCGATTCGCCGCCGCCGCACTTCCACCACGGCTACACCACCTCAAACCCCCCGCCGCCTCACGCCCGGCCCTCCTGTTCCCACGGCGACGAGCAGCAGATGGTCAACGCAGAGTACGTGCCCGCGCAGCCCTGCCGGGCGTCCACCCGGGCCTCAGCTCACCACCACCACCACCTCCCCAGCGCCCACAGGGGTGCCGCTGCGGGGCCCAAGCCCAGCCGGGGCACCTACTCCCCGGAGAGAGGAGCCGGAGCCGCCCAGCTTCCGGAGCAGCTCCAGCACGGGAGGGTCAGCAGGGGGGGCCCCCGGAAGTGCCGCGCAGCCGAGGACCGTGCGGGAGGAGGAGGAGCCTCTGCCACATCCGTCGCCGGTGTCGCCAGGAAGCAGGGGAAGAAGGCGTGCCGGTCGCAGTCAGAGAACAGCCTGCAGAGGGCCACGCCTCCGGAGCGCAAGTACAACACCGCGGAGCGTGACGGGGCAGGGAGCGGGAGCGGTGGAGGAGGAGGAGGAGGTAGAGGAGGAGGAGGAGGTGGAGGCCGCAGCGGCCAGCCCAGGAGCAAGAAGCCGCAGCAGCAGCAGCCGGGCGGCATCATGGTCAGCGGGGGCCACCGCCGCTGGAGGTCCACCCTGGAGCTGAGCCAGGACGAGGCCGAGCAGCAGCTGCCGCCTCCCGCCGCCGCGCCCTCCGCTGGCCAGAGGGAGCACTGTGGCCGCCGGGCCCGCAAGACGCGCCCGCCCGCGCCCTCTGCGTTCGCCCCCCCGCACCATGGCCACGCCCACCACCACGGCGAGTACCAGGCGGACCCACGGGAGCCCGTCCAGGGGAACCCTCGGGGGGACGCCTACGGGCTCCCGGGCCAGGGCGAGAGTGAGTCCAGCACCAGCGAGGCGGACTCGCCCGAGTCCAGCACGCTGTCCAGCGACTCAGATGAGAGCGGGGGCGGCCTGGTGTGGCCACAGCAGCTGCCGCCGCAGCTCTCCGCCGTGCTGCCGTCGCCCCCGGCCACGCACGGGGCAGGCGGGGAAGGGGGCGGGGCCGCCCCACCGCTGCAGCCCAAGGCCTTCGTCAAGATCAAGGCCTCGCACGCCCTCAAGAAGAAGATCCTGCGCTTCCGCACGGGCTCTCTGAAGGTCATGACCACCGTCTGACGCCGGCTGCCGATTGTTTCTCTGGTGGTCTTGACCACTATCTGACGCCGGCATCTGATTGGCTGTCTGGAGGTTGTGACCTCTGTGCAATGCTCGCTGCCAATGAGTTGGTTGTTTCTGGTGCTGTAAGGAGATGCTCCAAGGGAGCGCTGTGGATAACGCGTTGTGTAGCACGGGGAACTACAGCGTACAGGAAATATAATGACTGCATCCATGATGACCTAGGTCTGTTGAACTGAGTGACCGTTCATTTCTAGCCTTTTAACACCAGGTGCCTGTTTGCACCGATGGGAGCAACAAGCGCGTGAATGTCGTACAGTACATTGTGGACAAGTGCCTTTATTTCCACCGTGACAATGTTGCAAAGGATTGTGGGGCAGACAGCCGATACTGCTATTACTTTCTCCACTAGCGGTAAATTTGGACCAAGCTGGGCATGCTTCCTTTTCAGTTTGAAAGCGTAAACTGTGTTTTGTCTCATAACAACGCTAATAATGTCTTGAGATGGAATGTTTGACTTTTTAGTGAAAAGAACTTCAGACATTCTCCCATGTCAGCCTAGCTAGCCATTCATCCCACACTGGCCCCATAGCCACACCCCATTCCTGAACATCAACGCCGATCTCATTGTAGGGAGTTAGTCTAGTTTAATAACACCAGGGATTATTGTGTCAAGCCCTGCTTATTGGTAAATTGCCCAGACTAGCTCAAAAGTGGCTCCTACATCTAATGACTAGTCTAGCGATGTGCTGTCGAAGGAGTCAACCTCTATATGTTGAGACAAACATTTTCCTGGGCTCTTGGCCAACATGTACTGTATCACTGCTAAATTGTTGAAGCTGCACTAAGTTAAACTATAAAAAATGAATTAAATTTCATGCTAAAGGTTTGTGCACACATACACAGGTTTCAGACTGAACTACACGTATGTACGTGCGTGCGTCGCAAATGCATATTTGTTGTTTTTTTAATACGTTTTACAATTCTGCTGTTTCAACTAAATACAAATGGAGCTGTGCAAATAAACTAATGTAACATTGCCACTATAGGTAGCATCTGACATATTGCCATTTTATGTGCACTTTCTCACATTCTATCCCCCCCCCCCCCCCCCCCGCCGTCCCATCTTTAAGAGTGTGTATGTTCATAGTATGCAACAAGTGCTTTGACCTGTTTATCCAACATGCTAGGTGTTACCTTATGGCCATCAAAGATAACGTTGTCCCCCCTCCCAGCTCACAGCAGGCAGACCACACACACACATACTCACACACGCATTCTCACAGATGCACGCACACACAGTGTGATGCAGAGAAAGTAACACACACACAAATGCAACACACACACACAGCAGCAGTTACTGTAGAGACTCAACACCAGAGAGGCGGTTGCGGGGGGGGGGTGAGAAAACAGGGTGGGCTTACAATGGGGGGGAGGGGAGGAGAGCCTGATGGGGTGTTGTTGATTTGAAGGGTAAAGCAGCAAACTGTGTTTTAGTTGTAACCCAGGTCCAGTTTCATATCAGCCATGTCATCCCAACCCTAAGAGAACACGCTGTTCACTATGTGGCTTTCAAAGTGCTTCTTGTTATGGCTGTTAGGCTACTAGTATTACCACAACTATTATTATTATTATTATTATTATTATTATTACTGCTGCTAATAAGGAGACAGGTGTGCGTCTCTGTTTCTTTGGACAGGATTAAACCAAGCTAATGCCTTCTGTCTTGGTTGACAGATGCACAGATATGCTGGACCAGAGGCGGGGCCAAACCAAACATATTCAGCTGCTGTTATAACATAGTATGGACAGTATCTAAGTCTAAGGTATGTATGACTGGAGTGATACCATCTCCAGTATCAGATACACTGTAGGGCTATAGAGAGATTTACATTTACAGCATTTGGCAGACGCTTATATCCAAAGCGACTTGCATGCAGTACATTTGTCATTAGTTGTCATGCATCAGCAATTATAAGCAACAAATATTATACCAGAATAGTTCCAGCACTTTGTCATTATGTCTACTTACTTACTTACATCAATTTATAATTAAATCAAACAACAAAGTTGCCAGTGGCCTGAATAATAAAGTGCCTAATACTAAAGTGCTGAGTACATAAGAGCAGAAGAGCATTGATTGATAAACCTCTAAATTGAAATGATCTAGCAAATTCCCTAATACAATTATATAAGTACAACTAATTAAACTAACTAAACTAATTAAAATGACAACCTATGTGTATGAAAACCTGGACTCTGGACTGAACTATAGGCAGGTTTGCTATACCCTTCCCTCTCACTCACACACCTATAAAGCCTACCCAGACTGAAGTCTACCATCATGCATAATGTCATACATCTCTCTAGTCTGGCTTTAGAAACGTGGTTTATTAAGCGCTTTAAGAGGTGACTGGCCTCATAATGGTACAAGAGTGTTTGTGTGCGGGACTAGAGATAATCACTGTAGAGGAACTCCATAAAATGGAGTGAGTTGATCTCCTCTAGCGTTTAAAGTTGAACATAAAACGCAGCTATACGAACTATAAAAAGCACCTCTCACACACATCGCCCACCGTGACCTTGCTGAGGAAATGGACGCAGAGCAAGACGGCTTTGTCTTCTCAGACGTTTTCCCCTCTGCTCTGTTTCTCCCTAGCTCGTCACAACATCTGTTAGCGGTTAGGCGAAATGCGCTCCCTTCAGGGCTATAGGAACCTGGACTATTTCCTGCTAGCCAGCGAGCAGGAGTGGAGGAGAGGAGAGGAGAAGGAAGGAAGGAAAGAAAGAGAGAGAGAAAAGCGAGAGGGTCATGGGAGAAGAGTGAAGCCCCGGGAGGAAAGAGAAGGAGGGGAAGAAACGGTGTTGGAGTGACTGGGGGAGGAAGGGAGGGAGGGGTAGAGAAGTGGTGGGGGGGTATGGGCACCTCAATGGAGGCCTCATGCGCACACATCTGGCTTTGATTAGTGCATCGGAGACGGGCCGACGGAGAGAGATGCAGGAGGGCCAAACACAGGGCCGTCTTATTTTTGGCACTGTGGGGATAGAGAGCCGTTGACCCATTTTTATTTATTTAGGTCTTCTTTTTGTTCTTTTATTGTTCTGTTTTATCAATTATGTTCTGAAACAGGGCCAATGAAACTTTGAGACTAAAGCAGCAGGCGATTTAAGGTGTGGCCCTCTCTCTCTCTCTCTCTCTCTCTGTGTGTGTGTTATTCTTTGTTGTGCAGTCACCCATATGTTACACTCGTTTACTCATCCTTTCTCCAGTCCAGGCAAAAGCACTTTGAAATGCACTTTGTAGGAAAGGTGCTATACAAACAAACTTGTCCTGCCTTGCCACGGCGTGGTCCAGAGACATGCTTACCTAAAAGCCTAAAGGTTTTGAGTAGATTCTGAGCTGATACTTTACTGTATTCTTGAGTCACGTGCTAGCCTACAGTAGAGTATTGTAAAAAGGTTAAGGATAAAGAGAATTAATCTTAATGTATTATGTTTACTATTTTATTTCTCAGATCGAGACTAAATAGCTATTTTCCCTCTTCTGCATATAACTTTGAAACTGTGCTGTTTACCTTTCCAGTGGGTAAAATTCCTTGAAGGATATTTGAAATGTACCCCTGAGAGTAGTAGTCAGACTGAATAGACACATCACTCAATGAGAAAACACTTTTTAAGATTACCAAAGTTTTTTTGTAAGATATTTTCTTGAGGCAAAATCATATACGGTTGGCCTACTTAGACAGTTGGATTATCCTGGTGTTTCAAGCAAACATCAAAACAGTTTGTGGATTTCTTCTAGTGAATGTTGTAAATGTGAAGGTAAACGTTTTATGGATGCCATAGACTAAACAATATTATCATCATCTTAGGGTCACTTCACATTCTAGGTCAAATGTAGAGATAAGCAGGAGGCCTAATTCACTTTTTGTAATCTGTCTGGAAGTTAAGAACACTAGCCTACTGCATAATTTATTGGAAAAAGATTTCCTTCCCATATGGGAAGACCGGATAAGGAAGGAAGAGGAGGGGAGCTTCAAAAGGCACCGGGAGTGTGTTTGTGGTTAAATGCTCAAGAGCAGCCCACCGTAGCTTTCCCCCTTCCCTGGGAAATATCATCCAGCCGACAGCTCCTCTCTAGGCCCCCCAGGAAACCATCCTTTTCCCCCCCGCTCCCCCACACCAGAGAGAAGCATACAGTAGGCTGTAGGCTATCGCATGTGACACACACATACACACCTTGTAGCCTGGAAGGCTGCTGCTGTTATTGTGTCCTAATCCCAGACAATCAAATGCACTGTGGGAGTGTCAAATAGGCTACATAATCTATGATGTTTACATTTTGTCAACTGTCTCTCATATGGTGGGTGTGTTGATCCATGGAATGATTTAATTTCGTTCTGCTGCTGCTTCATGTAGAATAAGATGCCTTCAGAACAGTGACCTGTTATGTAGCAGAGAAAAAAAAACAAGACTCGATTGTCAAGTGATATAGTATGACCACACGCCTGCCTGCTCTGCTCCTCTGTCTTCAAGCTACGGAAACACCTCAAGATGTAAACCTCAGATAACTCCTGTAGGCCTATATGTAAACATCAAGAAGAAGATTGCCTGCATGCCATGCTTATGGTATTTGGTTCGAAGGTCGTACTTCCTCCACATAAACTACAAGAACTTTGTCTATCGAAATTCTTTCACGCATAACTACATTTACACAACGAACCATCAACCAAGAGAGCACACCCCTAACTTTAACAGATTTACTCTGTAGCGGCGAGCGCTGTATGGCATAACATGTTAATACGCTGCCTCCTACAGGTTAGGTTATGTAATGGCATGATCCTCTGTAACTAGAAGCTGTATATTTAGCTCCCACATTTAGCACATGCATCGAATTAAATGGGCATGTTCTTGTCGAAGCTGATTTGTGAATGTGACTGCTTGTGGAAGTCGTTCTTTACTAACATAGCTGCATTTCCGTTTAACACACACTCATGTATATATATATATATACACACACGCACACACACACACACACACACAATTTATATACACGCCTACAGTAAAACCTGGGACATCAGCTCTATAGCCTATTTTCCATTCCATTAAACATCACAAAAAACATCAGGCAGAGTCCAGTAGAAAAAATACATCTTTATTCTTAAAGAGTAGCCTAATGCTAAATTAATTAGCAGTGTCATAAAGCATGTTTCATGCCTTTAACTCTGTCAGATA
>JAODTR010004431.1:0-12065 GCA_025399935.1 Amblyopsis rosae | reverse complement strand
TTTGGATTTTTACAACATTATTTTTGAAATACACAGTCCTGAAAAAGGGACGTTTCTTTTTTTGCTGAGTTTATATAGCCAGTCTACTGTTAGCATGAGAATATTCTATTTAGTTGGAACCCCATATGACAAGAATGTGAATAAAAGCATTTCAATTAGTTTGTGCACGTATAATAAAAACATGCGGGCAAAAAGGTTTTAGAGAAATAAGTGATTGAGCCCATTTTAACAAGAGAAACGTAAAGACAAGGATGTCATCGGTTTACATAAAATAAACCTCAATAAAACTTAAAATAATGATGCACAAACGTGTTTTATTTGCATAAACGTGCACAGATGATGATAATTATATTAACATTAATATAATTATTTATGTTGAGGACGTCAAAACTTTAAGTTTAATTTCTCTAAAACAGTTTGTGCACAAATTCTCATTGTTGCCAATATTCTCCATTACTCGCCATGTTGCATATTTTTTTTAAATCTACCTCTGCCCATTAGACAGGCTTCTTCCATGTCTATTTGTAAATCCCTTCTTAAAACCAACCTTTTATCCCTGGCTTTAGAGTTGTACCGTTTTATCTGCATTTTTGCTCTGCGTGTGATCCATGTATCTTGTGACTTATTTTTCCTGTACAGCACTTTGTGCAAAATAAAAAAGAGATTTATTGATACTGCCAAATACTGGGAATTAATCTATTGTTGTTTTGCAATTTATTTGTAGCAGCAAAGGGTATTCAATGAGCAGACCTTTGCATTGGAGGTAAAGAAGCTATACAGTGAAAGTGTAAAAGCAAATTAGTGAAAGTGAAAAAAAAGTGAAAGCAAGCAAAACGTGAAAGCAAAATAAACAATTATAAGGACATTGAATACTTCACTAAAGGAAGGTGTTCAATACTGTAAGTTTCCATTTCCTTGCCACGAGCGCCGGTGTAAACAGTGTAAAATAAGTTTTAGCCTAAGTCAATTACCCAGCCTATATTGAGCTATAAGCTGAATACACTTTGTCAAATTCACCAAATATCTCAGATAATTTCACTAGCTTACCCTTCTATGTGCGTGCTGAAAACAATTATCCTGTAGCCTACTTCTACACAGCCCTGGCTCTAAATCAGAATAGAAAGTGGCAAACACCGCTCACAACAACAAAGCCACTTGTTATTGGCTTCGTCATGCATTTCAACATGTGGGCGGCCACCGCAGCGGAGGTTACTAAGAGATATTGTTTTAATTTGAGCTCAAAGTTAGCAAGTGTTCTCGAGATTGACTGACACTGCCTGCCGTGCCTTTAAAATGTAGTTTTATTTACAGCTTCATGCAGATCAGGAGCGTGAAACTGTACATCTAGATCTTATAAAATGCATTTGATCTAGATCTACACAATATAAAACTCTACTTTGTGGACCTTCCAGCTCATTGTATGTAGGTGGCCCCGTATGACAGTCACCTGGGACATCCGCTCTCTGTGTTTGGCCTCCAGGCTCTCCTTAGCCTTCTGGAAATGGGCATGTTCGTTATCGTCGCCTGGCGTCTCCAGGTAGTGGTTGACAGCATCTGGGGTGCTTGGTGTCGCCGTGGGAACTGGGGAGAGATGGACATAAGAGGGCAGGGGAGGGTCAAAGGTGATACAACAGAAAAGTGGCAGCTCAAAGAGGGACAATGGAAGTATTTAAGTTGTCAACATCAGTTCAAGCTTTATTGGGTCAAAGCACCCACGCACACACACATTGGGCTAATAGGGTTAGTGTGACAGAGGGAGGTAGAAAGTAAATCGCCAGTGTGCTCACTCTCCTAGTGAACAAGCATTGTCTCAGTGGAACTACTATAGTCTGGCTGGTCCCTACACTGTGGGCTCGTGTTACTTTTGGTGACACCTATTTATTTCTGCTGCTCCTCTCCAGTGCTACCATACTGATTTAATATTTCCAGATTTAAACTAAGTTCAAATTGAAACTCAAGTCATAGACAGCCGCACACTGAACGTTAAAATGTATTGTATTATCTAAATAAAACACTTTCGACCTCATGTACGTACGGTAGCGAGCGCAGCGTAAAAGTGAGCGCAGCCAGACCGCAGATAGCGCACGCTATGCCACCGCATTTTACGTTGGATGTACTAAACTTGCGACTGATCGCGTAATCTGCGCTTGGCACCGCCCGCTAAATTTAGACATGGAGAGTAGTCTATGTTCCAGCCTTATCCGTAAATTGCGGTGCTTGAAAGCAATGGAACAGCATACTCTGTTAAAGAAAACAAGTTTAATGATCATAAAGTAGACCCATTTATAAACAGCCTACTTGTCTATATGT
Organism: Amblyopsis rosae; assembly: GCA_025399935.1. NCBI lineage: Eukaryota > Metazoa > Chordata > Actinopteri > Percopsiformes > Amblyopsidae > Amblyopsis > Amblyopsis rosae. The sequence goes on along the minus strand of JAODTR010004431.1, from coordinate 9,755 downwards.
ATGTCATTTATTTAGAGATAAATTGCATAATTCTACCCCAAAATAATTATGTTCAGGTGACTATAAAATGTAAATAATAAGAAGTGGAATAAATATTTATTCTAACACCACACAGGCAATCAAATCCTTCAGCACGTCTCTCTATGGCCTGTCTTCGTCTTGCTCGGGTTAATCTTGCCGTTGCTTGCTTCCCCTGTTCAAAGAAACTCGCTAACTGGGATAACATCTAGATGCTTTTCAGAGGCGGAGAATTTCACTGAAAATAAAACTTGCGGTTTGCACTGCAGTTTTAATATATTCAACGGAATACGTAATCACTCTCCTTACACATCTCCTCCCATTTGTTTGAGCAACACTCCCAATCTCCCCTTGACCCTCCCATGAATGCATATGCATGAATAAGAAAGTGCAACTTGCGATCCTGTGTTCCTTCAGCAGGCAGAATAGAGTTTCAGCCATGTGGGTGCTGTTTGTAAATACAATGCCATGTTTTTCGGCACAAAGTGCGACAAAATTATAACTAAGCGGGTGTTAACATGTTAGTACATGAGGCCCTGCATTCATAAATTTTTTTCTAAATATCTAAATACAGCATGTAGATTATTGCATATCTGCATGTTTTGGAATGCACCTATTTATAGGCCATATATTGGTGAATATGATACCATTGATCGATGATGGTGTTACCACTTGTGTCACATCCTTCCATATTTTTTTTTCAAGCTTTCTTTCCAGCAAATATTTAAATTACACCAGTATTGTGCATTGGAAACAGTTTGTGCACATATGAGAAGTATTTATAAAAAAGATTGTAGATTGAGTCTGAACAACCAAAAACGCCCTAGTCATGAATAGCTTTAAATTGTGTATTGGCCTTAAATGTTGATTGTGGTCTGACTTGGACAACAGCAACCTACCAGGCTGCAGATTACCCATAAGAGCCACTGGCTGGACACAACTTTGACATGATGCAAGATGGTGCCCTGCGTGAAAGAAAACATCGACAGTGTGCGAGTATTTCACCCCAACATTGGTATGGGCCCAGAATTTCTCACCATGCTAGGCTGGGCAGAAATCTCATACCTGGTTGGATACACGCACACATGCGCACACACACGGCTGCATTTTGCTGCAGGGTAGATCACACATTTGGTTTCACACAGGCACACAAAGAGCAAAGTCAGCAAAACTAAAGGACATTCAAAATTGGTTGACAGCCAAGCTACTTTGCTTTTCACTGGCCGAAAAATTATCCACCTTTAAACACCAACAGCAATAACCCAATAGAAACAAGTCTACACACCATACACTGTAATAAACTATGATGTAGTAGTTTAAAAATGTAGGCTACAACCAGCAGCCTAGTCTGTACATTAAAAAACAGCTGGGGTGAATCTATCAGACCTTCAGGGGAATATGAAATACATTTTATGCAACAATGTGTGCTTTTTCTGTTTCCTTATGGTGTTAATGTCTTTATGTAATTAAAAATATAATACAATATAATACAATAAGTGTCTCAGGCATTCTGTATTGCTTTCAAAAGAAATTCAGAAACCAGGAATGCAAAATCTAACATTAGGGATAAAACTTAGACCAGACAGAAAATAATCACAATTTCTTCTTGTTTTGTAGGAGTGCTTATTAAAAGCAATTTGGGTGCGTTTCAACACCAATAAAGAGTTTACCACCTAACGTAAACAACCTAATCCAATTAGCTAGGCTATTAGCATACCAACTCTAGCCAACAGAGTAAACTTTAGAAAAATTAAAATAGCTATCGTTTGGATGTTTGAATTCTGAATCTAAACGCAGAAAATGTTGCTGCTTGTACCCGACATCTCGTCTATAGCCCATACTGCATCTCCAAGCTGCCGACTGTATCTTCGCTTGTGATGGGACGCACCATAGGCCTGTGTGTTCTGTCTTTTACATTTTACACCAAAGCTTGGAGTGCTCGTCTTTCAATTTTTTTCAAACGTATCCATTTGTCTGCCCTGCACTCAATTTAAAGAAACTAAAATGAAAGCAATTTCTCGTACACCACCTTGCATTCTATTCAATATTACTAAAACGCTATTGGGCCTGAATTTCAAGGATCAGTCCAAGATGGGAGGGGGCGCTCGTATCTCCCCTTAATATAGAGTATTAGTTTGACCCAGTCTGACAAACACACAGCCAGCAGGCCTGCCCAGTGGCAGAACGTAAAGTAAAACGTTAGATATTTATGGGAGGATTTACTTCTAATCACAAGAATTATCATTAGACATGCACCGGGCGGCAATCATTATATTCCTGCAGTTGTGGTCTTGAAGTAAAATCCCAAGACAGAGACAAGACAGAGTAAAAATGCGGTCAAGTCCAAGACGAGACCGAGACCTTCAAAAAAGTTGTCCCGAGCGGTATAATCTAGGAATTTTTCTGGCCTTGATTACCTTCTGTAGAATAGCCTTATTTTTTCTATACTTTCTGCCACTAGATGGCACACTAGTACCAGCTTCTCAGCCAAACAAGAACACGGTTCATGATGCTGCCCACACATGCACGCTTTGCAGTAGTGCCAGCACTAGGTAACCAAAAAAACTAAAAATAAGATGAGATCAGATTACGATATAACACCCTCCTGAGGACAATATTCCACTATATCCTTAACATAGAACATAGTAATTGTAGCTTCATTGCTACAAGTTACAAAATGCAAGTAGATGAACAAACAGTTTGGAACCACATGATGGCAAAACAGACAGCAGCCAGAGACTGAATTAAAAATAACCTGGCAGTTTTGGACAGTTTTCATACCTTGTAAAGTTGTATTGTATTAAATGTACCTTTTTGTACACTACCTTTTATCTATTTCTTGCCTAGGGCCACAAAAGAGCTGGGGCCCTGCAGACCTGCACACCCGACAAACTACACCGCTAAGTTCAAACTGCCCATTATGGTAATTTATTAGCAGTGAAGATGTGAAGCAGCTGCAACAAGTACATGGCAAGAAGGTTGAACTGTAGACATTCCTATCAGAGCGGCCATCTTGTACACTATACAAGATGGCCTGTTTCAGCTGTAACACAACATTCAGCTTCGCAGAAGATTGTCTCAAAATTAGCCCTCTGGATACATTTAGGGGATCATTTTACCCTCAATGGTTAAAAAGTGTGGTTATGTTTAGGGGTTGTTAAATCTCCGGTTAAGATTAGTGGATACGTTTAAGGGTTTGCTTAACCTCAATGATTAAGGTCAGGTGGTGTCGTCGTGTAGTCTGCAAGGCTAATACAGTTAAGACTCCTCTCCTCTGATGCCCGCAAATGATATACACAGAATGAAATGTGAGTGGAAAAACAATGTCCGGTGTTTCATCGAGTGTTCACATGATGACAGGGACATACTGACAAACAAACCAAAATATGTGGATCTTTGAGTCTTGTTCATTGCTCAAGTGACTACTACCCATCTACCACAATTAACACAACTCAAACAAATCAAGGATCTTTGATCACCGACAAAAGATTGAGCAACCGAGACTCAAAATACAATGTCAAGTCAAAGAACCATGTCAACTGAGAAGGTAGAATATTATTATAAGATTTTACACAAATATGAAATATGATATACTGAAATAAGCCCTACTTGCTTGCATTTTCACATACATTGTTTGCTAAGAGTTTGAATTGCGTGTGTGTAAATTAATAACATGCTGTTGGCAACATGATATAGGCTTTTTGCTCACCATCTGTGGCATGCAGTGCATAAACCTGCTGAACTTTCATATTACCTACTCTCTCCCCCACCCAGAACAGAGCTGTGGTGGCCATTTTTTTTATAGGTTGCTGCATGATAGCAGAAATACTACAATGCTAAGAATCATTAAAAATGTTTTCTTACGTAACATTTTATCCTACCTTACCATTACATAAAATGACCAATCTCACTGTCAAATTAAGTTTTCATAGGCTAATTGGATGAATTGTTATTTTATTTTATGGTCTATTCATAATTGTGATTTGTGATTATTTAGGACATCCAAACATGCTAGTTTTACCCAACTGCGGTGGCTCCGACAGTTATCTGGAGAAAAAGCTCAGAAAAACAATGCAAGCAAAAGCACCACAGGCACACAATGCTTGTGTGCAACCGCCGTCTGGTTTAACAATACAGTCTGCTACATACTGTGTGTGCGTTTCACAGGCTAGGTAACCCCTTCTCCCAGGGACTAGAATGTGTCGACATTTGAATGCCACCTCCTATTTTGATATTGGTCAATTTGATTTGTCTGATATTCTGTCAGTTCGCCATATGAAACTAGCAATATGACATCAGCAGAACCCTTCATATTTTCAGAAGAAATGGTTGGCTCGCAGTAGGAACCACATTGTTAGCCTCATTAAAACTATTCATTTAACCAGACTCCACCCTGACTGGAAATGTAACGAGAACAGACTTGAAGCTTACGTACATCAGAGATATATACTGTAAGTTTATTATATTGTGTTTATTTGTGAAACTATAATAAAATGTTTTTGCTGTAATGCATTTTGTAAAACAGTTGTAGCAAGCCTGGTCCACCACAGTGCAATAGCTAGGCTCCCGGGCATAGAGGGGCAACAATGACAGATGCCATTATTCTTATTACAAGTTAAAGAAAACCCATCAAAATTATTTTGAAGCTGTTATTTTCAGGTACATTGTTGCTGTATTGTTGCTTAAATCATTGCATGTCTATTCTCCCGTTATTATGACCAGAAATCCATCCAAATGAACTCTGTGGTCGAGTCTGAGAATAAGCTGAATAGAGTTTCCAAAAAGCCATTTCCTGGACAATTCTAAACACAACACATTTTAAGGTGCAGCTGCACGCAAGCCCAGAGGCACAAAGAGGCTTTCGATTACATATTGACTACAGTATGGGGAGAGGCAGATACTTCATATAATACGAACACCACTGTTTCATCAGGCTAGCGACTTCAAGAATCCACAAAGGATAGCGAGGAAAAGTTACACGTCAATTGAGTGGGAAACATACAGGACAAGGCAAGAGTGAAACAGAAAGCCAAGAGTAGCTGCTGCGTTGAACAGCTGGAACACACCAAGGACAGTTTCACACCAAGCCAGTGGAGGTTAGTAGAACATCAGCCAGCAGGGAGACAGTCACTGCTGCCTACAACTTACTGACGCTGCTGCAAACAGACAGGCAGTACTCTTCAGACTCAAAATTATTCCTGTTGCCGCCACAGCCTCCGTAGATAAACTGGGCACAGCGGCCCTCCTGGCGGTCGAAGTACCAGCGAGGAAGCATGGCCCGGCATGGCCCAGTCTCAGCACTGGCCCAACACACCTCTAGGAGAACACACAGGTTGTCTTGTCATTTTCATGACAGCACAGGAGCGGCTGAAGGAACAGCTGGTTGCAGGAGGACTTAAAGCAGAAAACATTTTCAGATGAAAAAGGCCTGACACTAGTCCTTCCCTCTCCAATGTTATACTGCATGTCCAGAAAGCCCAACAGAGGCTACCATTAAAAGATAGCTACAGTAGGAATAGAGAAGAGTACATAAAGGACAATATGAACTACTATTGTGGGATTCTAATCTCCTTTGAAAGCAGCAACAGTCAACTAAAAGTGATACATACAAACATGTTTTAAAGCAATTAAATAGATGACAGGTGAATCTTCAGTCTTTATACAAGACTAAAGTCTCAGATAATAAGCTTCAGATGACAAAGTTAATGTTGCTCGGACAACAAGTGCTCCCCCTCACCTCGCACAACCTCCTCCGTGGACTCAGTAGTTGTGGTTGTTGTGGTGGTGGTGGTGGTCATCATGGCAATGCTCGCCGTAGCAACGTCGCTGTCATCCAGTGTATCGATGACGTAATCATCTTCATCCTCCAACCCTTCCTCTTCATCCTCCTCCGTCACTATGTCTACCTGCCCATCTCCGTCCCCGTCTTTGTCCAACACCTCTTCCTCCTGGGCCTCCTGCTGCTCCTCAACGACCGCGTCCTCTACCGCCACCTGCTGGACAGGGGACGGCTTTGTCGCCAGCGGTTGACGCTGCTCTGGCCGAGAGTCTCTCACATTACTGAGAGACAGAACAGATAAAGGAAAAGGATGAACGCGAGTATGCACTTGAATGTCCATAGTCATACAGTATCACAGTAGCTTAATTTTAAAACTCGACACGTTTGTACCGGTATCTGCTTTTAGGGATCTTTGGTAGACCTTCAACCTGAGGTCTGCAGCTGCTATTTATTCAGCCAAACAATCTCTTATGCCTTTTATGCAGTGGGGAACCGTCAGGGGCCTAAGATAGTAGTAGTCTGTAGCTGTGTGTATGCGTGCGTGTACCTGTCACTGTAGTCGGTCTCGGCTCCGCCCCACCAGACATCTGAGTCATCTTGGTCCTGCTCCCCACTGTCGGTGTGGCGTTCATCCTCCAGGGGGCAGCACACAAACTCCACACCACGGAAACGGTCAATGCCACATGGCAACAGCATCCCATAGTCATGGAGATTCATGGAGCGGTCCCCGCAGGACTAGGGCGAGGGAGAGGAAGCGTGGGCTTACCAACATGCTGGAGACATTAGCACTGGTCACAGTAGTGTCATGTGTGCTCACCTCCTTGGCCACAGTGTGCCAGTGCAGGTGGCTTTCACACTGGTCCATGTGCTCCTTGTGCAGGAACTTGCACTTGTCAGGAACCAGGAGCGCATCGCTCACAAACTCCCCCACTGGGTGGGAGAGAGAGAAAGTGATAGAGAGATATATACAGTATAGAGAGAGAAAGTTACAGAAAACTGCAATCATATAAAAACAGACCACAAACCAACTGGTAAGAAGCCCATCTGACTACTAACCCAAGAGCCAGTAATTGAGATGTTTAACCTTCGCGTCATTTCAGTCTTGTGTCCATTAGTTTGAAAATAAGTGCCAGTCCTCACACAGTAAAGATATACTGAGATCAGGATACTCAAGATAAGATGTGTGCTTGTGTTTAGGACTGTGCAATTAATTCAAATATGATCGCGATTTCAGCTCTTAACGATCACAAAAATAGCATAATTGAGAAAATACTATTATTTTGTATATTACGTTGAAAGGGTTAAACGCCGTTACCGCTGCATAGTGGAGTTGCGAGCGGCGTGATTGATTCAATGCATTCACGTCTTGAGTTTGTCAGGTAAATGTAGCCTACTATTTAATGAGACCAGGTAAAACTGCAGGGAAGGGAGTTTTTGTATTTTACACCACAAAGCATCACATAGCTCCACTTGATACAGCCTTGTTATATAAGGAATTTCCCTGATTCCAAGACGTGGCACTAGCCTACAAAGTGCTTGTCATTGCCGTGATAGAAACGCATTCATAGATGCCGTTTCGTCTACTGCTGGAAGCAGCACTGTGATGTGAAATGGCCAAAAGTAGAAAAATAATAAATAAGAATATCTATCTGCCATAATGGCTATGAAAGCTAATGGTAGGCAATTTGTCTTGTTAAAGGCCAGGCTATGTGTTTAAGTATTAAAGGTGTAGTCAGTCAATCTGGAGAAAGATTGATTTGAACTTGCTCAAAACAAAAACACCTTCCTTCATTGCAATAGGGCTCAGAAGCACTGCCCTTTGCACACATTGAAATGCATTTCCAAGGCTAGATAAGTGTTGTATGGTGCGGTCTGCACCACTTTGCGTTCCCATTTACAGCGGCTGTGTAGACTATTTAGACTAACCATCGTGGACACAGTACAGCAGACAGTAAGTTGATATTCTCTGAATTTGGCAATTGGTGTATTAGGTTACTTTAAAGTTTAATAACACAGTTGCATGGTTGTGGAAGCATTTGTGAACTATTCCCACCCCACAGCACCTTCCCACTATGGGTCAGCTCCGCTGCCATAGTGTGTCCTCTTTTTTTGAAAACCCAAAATATGGTTACCCTAAATAAATTATAGTTATAGCAGCAATATTGACAACCAGTCTACTTTGGATTTAATCAGATAAAACTACAATTATATTTCTAAAAATAAAACATTTAACATTTCTGCAAAGACCTGTTTGTGGTATCTGGGGACATTTAAAAATCTGCGCGAGTTCAGATAGAGGAAGGAGAGAATCAGCATAATCAGCATAATACTAATAGTGTTAAATAATTGTGATTTCAATATTGACCAAAAATAATCGTGATTGTGATTTTTTCCATAATCGAGCAGCCCTATTTGCGATTCATATACTGTACATGAGACTTTGAGACTGCAATGTGATTAAGGGCTATATAAAAAATAAAACTGACTTGCATAAATTATGGTGGACTACTTTGGTATTTAATTGGCGATACTAGGGCTGTCGCGATAATCGCAATATTGCAATACCGCGGTGTTGCTAACCCAACCGCAGGCCGTGGCAAGCAACCGCCGGTACCGCAAACCGCAATGTTTACACTTGATTTTTTTCATGAGGCTAGCCCATCGAATATGACGTCTGATCTAGGGCGTGTGCGCTATCTAAGCACAAATTCCCCCAGCCCTACATTAGCCGGTTGTAGCCTTTGGGAGTGTATGCATTTACAACACTCAGACGTTACACTTTACAGCACTTTACTACAGTTTAGTAAAGTGCTGTACTTAGTCAGAATCACACTATTTCAGAAGCTCTGCGCAATGAACTTGACCATGCAAAACAAAAACAAAAAAATGTTTAACCTGTAACCAGGTGTAAACCTGAGCCATGGAGCACCTACCCAGACAGCAGTGTGTGAACCCTGAGCCATGGAGCACCTACCTAGACAGCAGTGTGTGAACCCTGAGCCATGGAGCACCTACCTAGACAGCGGTAGGGTACCACTATGTAGGTGTGGCTGTGACACTGCTTGCGTCCCTTCTTGCACCAGTTCTTAATGCTGGCTGGCTGGTTGGACTCCACAACGTTGGTGATCTGGAGGTCTGGGTACACCTGTGGACACCATTCCAATGAATACACCAAAGAGCGCCAAGCCAGTCCACCACACTGCTATGGCTAATGCTTCCTCCCTCACCTCCTGGCAATACTGCAGTATGCCCTCCTTGGTGTTAACGCAGGTCTTGGTGCCTGAGGGGTCAGGCTCCCACTTCCCACTTTGCACGTTGATGTGCATGTTTAGTCTTCCACAAAACATGGCCACCTGGGGCTCTGCCAGAAGGCCAGTGGAGCCATCTGTAGGCACCTGTGGACACCAGATACATATATCATAGAAAACATATGCTGCTTATACAGTGTAGCATAGTGCGATGTGTAGCTATAACATGTAGCGTAACATTTACACACTTCATTTATACAGTATAGCATAGTGTAACTTAAATATGTGTATCTTATACCAATTTGACAAGTACGCTGCATTTTACAAAAATGAAAATAATTATGCAGAAGTTAACTGGCTTTCTTGGCCACCATAACATTTGGAAAAAGCTATAAGTCTATGCACAGGTCCAGAAACCTGTGTTTTGGTAAGGGCTGGTGTGTATAGAGTATAGACAGCATCGCATAAAACAGCCATGCAGTCAGTGAGAACTCATTACAATTACATTTTATGACTAGGATTAGACACACAATGTGGTGAGGAGAGATTGGCAAAATGGGGGGGATAGGTACTTTGAAGGGATGTAGAGCAATATATCGAGAAGGGATGAGCGGTGGGGGGGAAAACTCTGACTTGTCTGTGCATATGCACCGAACAGCAGTTCAGAGTATTCGGCCTTCTTGGAGACCCTGAATGGAGTCCTGTATGGG
>JAODTR010004430.1:0-32027 GCA_025399935.1 Amblyopsis rosae | reverse complement strand
CAAGACAAACCGTGTCGCGTGGGCGAGAGAAACCTGATGGTGCCCGGGCTCCATCGCCCACAGCACCTGCACAGCATGGAGCCTGCCATTAGATTGAGTCACGGTCGGCTGCGGTGTGATTACCCCCACTGGGAACAACACACCTTTATTTTATTCCCCCCTCCCCCTTCCCCAGAGACGCATTAATCATCAATCACCCACGTAACACCTAGCTGCTCAGACAGAACACTCACTCATTGTTTTCACTACAGCACTCCCTTGACAAAAAAAAAATTATAATACAAATAAAATAATTTAAAGAATTGTTTGGAAGGCGTATATTTTAATTAATGTTGTGCCAATACGCATCTGACAGAGTCAGAGATTGAAATATTGACTGAGGCCGGAAGATTAACAGCTGCCGTGCACCATGTAGACCTGCTTAGCTCGCAGTATTTCATCTATACCCAGCACTGGTGCCCTGTTAGTTCAGGGAGAGTGTTATCTCCGTCATCCAGAAGCATGTATCCCAGATGGAGGGAAACTGGAGCCGGTATATTTATTATTTTCTTTTCTACCTCTTCAGCTTTTCCAACCGACACACAGTAGCCATTGATTCGGGCGCAGGGACAGAGCTTGCAATTGTCCCGGTGTAAATTCAACAACACACTTCCACTCTCTCCGCCATTCTGAGGAGGAGCACCTCGGACCTGTTGAAAATCTCACCCACCCACCCACACACACACACACACGCACACACACACACACCCCGTTCCCAAGGTCCAACAAGGTCTGCTGTGACAAGACGGCAAGACTTCCAGGCCTTTGATAAGCGTCTCGGCCTATTACGCGGTGGGGAGGAGAGAGAGCGAGAAAACACGAAGAATAAAAGAAGTTCTACTAGGGGAGAGTTTTGCCAAAAAGTTCAGCCCAGAAGACGAGTGAAGGGAAACGAAGAAAAAGAGAGAGAGAGAGAGAGAGAGAGAGAGAGAGGGAGAAAGAGAGAGAAGGAGGGAGGGAGAATGAAATCATTAGGCTGCCTTGCTCTGTGTCTGGGGCCGGACATCAGCGCCCAGCACAGCGTGGAGAAAGGAGGCGGTGGTTGTGGAGGCTGTTAGGCTGAGAGCGAGCGAGGGGCAGCAGACAGAGAGAGAGAGAGAGAGAGAGAGAGAGAGAGAGAGAGAGAGAGAGAGAGAGAGCTGGGACAGGAATGGACAGAATACTAATCAGGTGGACTAGGGAGGCTGTCAGAATGCAGCACCAGCCCAGCAAATTGGAAAACATTTTAATGGTTTTCCACCCTCTCTCTACCCTCCCTGGGTCTATCACACACACACACACACACACACACACACACACACACACACACACATACAGTAGCGACTCACAACTCCAGTCATGGCAGAACGAGGAGCCTGACAACAGTACGCAAACGTGCGCACACAATAGAGAGAGAGAGTGTGTGCAATAGGCGCTCTTAGCTTGCACTATACATTATTCAGAGCTGGCACCTCCGGAAAAACGCATGACAACATGGCCCCGGTGTGGCATCACTGTTTTTGCATGTAAACAAGCCGGGACCTGACAGATGGGGGCCATCTTTGGTCACCGCACCGTTAAAAAAGTATCCCGGACTGGTGGAGAATAAATTGTAAAAATAGTATCTTGGAAACCAAATGGGACAGTTGGCACTACCAAAGCAATGAAAATGGCTGCCAAGTTGAGTTTGTTTTATTCGTGAACATAAACCTTTTTTATTAATATTATTATTCCCACTCTATGCACATATTTAGGTCACAGAAGTTATGCGTGTCCTTTGATGTATTTACATACAAACTGCCGTAGTCAAAGTGCGTTTAATACATAATGCATGTTATGTCGAGGAACCATTTCAGATATTTCAATGTGAAACATAATTCATTGGTAAATGGACTGTATTTGCTTTTCTAACCTTCCGGCCACTCAAAGTGCTTTACAGTATAGCCTCACATTCACCCATTCACACACACATTCACACACCGATGGTGGTGTCAGCCATGAAACGCACCGTCCAACCAGCAGGAGCAGTCAGGGTTAGGTGCCTTGCTCAGGGACGCTTGGAGAGGAGTTAGAACCAACGACTTCTACAGTACATCGCTGCATGTCCCCAAATTGGCTTTTTCGCTGACATGTTCTCAGTCCAGTATAGTGTGTGACGGCCCTGCTTTGTTTCAGCAGGCCTGTGGTCCTTATTGGCTGTGTAGGCCCTAATTAGGCTAGTTACGTGCACCTGGTCATGTCACTTATATAGGTGTGTTGCAGCACACTGTCTGTGTGACGCTCCTGGCACCACACATACTGTTATTTGGTTTGTGTCTTAGTTTGGTGCCTATATGTGATGCAACACGCGCCACATATATTCAGTACATACACCTACAGACATTCACACCTTATTATGTTATTATGTTAGTTAGTTAGTTTAGTGTTTGTGTTACTTTAGTTTACGGCCCTTGAGCCAGGTCGTAACAAGTGTTAAATGCACACACGCACGCACACACACACACACGTGCACTAGCATGCACATGTTGCTATGATAACACGCAGAGGGAGAGTGATGTCATGTCATTCTCTGCGCAGGCTAAAAATTGACCGATCCCAAGCCCCGCCCCTTTCGCCCGTGCAAGCTAGTTACTGTAACTAGGTTGGACTGAACAGCATAGTGGGCTATTACAGGAGAACAGACAGTTGACAAATGCTCAACTGTTATTGGAGGACAGGGGAAAGGGGCCGGGGCTTGGGATCGGTCAATTGGCACAACTCGTTCAGGGGGGGCCTTATTTAAATAGCCTTGGCCTATATCCACTATCTGCGCTTCAAGCAAGCATTTCTGCATAGCACCACCTCCCCACATGCTCCTTTCATGCTGTGTCTGACTTAATCAACGTCACGGTGTTGTCATTGACGCCTGTTATGTTCTGTACCCTACGGAGGGTCTTTTACCGCTTCCAGAACAGAGCCATACCGCCAAATATAACTATCTGCAAATGTAAATTCATATTGTTTTTTTGTCTGAACCGTGGTGTTCGAGGAGGGATAAAGGGATTTGTGTCGCTGGACCCAGACAATCGTTTGTGTGTGAGGTTTACAGTTACAGCCTAGCATTTGCTATCCATCTATTTTAAAAGTCTTTCAGAAACTTGTAAAGTGTTATGTATTCACATGTATAAAATATTAAGTAGATTATCAGAGGGTAGAGGTTAAAATTTGGTCACCTCTATAGTCTCTACGCGTTAGTGTCTGTACAACTCTCAATAAATGTAACAATTTCCCACCAACACCCAGGTGGATCAGTTAATTTGGTTACAGCATAGATTGTCACAATATAAATTCTGATTGGTTGAATGGGGTCCAATCGCCAGATGAGGATTTGATTGACACCTACACTGTATTGACATCGACTCTGTGACAAATGACTACGAATGTGTGACTTCAATACCGGTATGCAGAGTTGATGGAATATTGGTTTGTCACCATTCTCCATCTTTAGCGTACCTCCCTGCATCCATCCTTATTGGTCTCCATCCATCTCAACTCCCCTTCACGCCTCCTCTATTGCCCTTGCTCTCTCGTCCACAAGCTCCTCATCCAAAGACAAATCCTTGAGTCTCAAAAAGGTAAATCAATGATAATGTCACTGATTGACTACAAAAATAAATCAGCCTCTTCAAGCTCATTTATTAATTAATTTAGTAGTTAAATAATTGTACCTATGATGCCTTCAGTGAAAAACACAGTCTCTCACAAGGCACAGTGTTGGATTGCCACAGGAAACAGTAATGAATTATAGCTAGCAATATTTGCATTTAGAAATAGTCAATGATTCACTGTCTCAGAAGACATTGCAATTTCCATTTTATTTCTCATTTCATTGTCCGTGAGACACCTCCTGTCCGTACACAAAAACACATAGCTAACACAGAGCTCGAGTGTGTAGTGTCATCGATTGAAACTCAGAAGGTGAGTTATGGGACTCACTAGGGATGGTCACAGTGTCAGGACCACAGCATGTCGTTCGGTTCCCGTATGTTAAAGAACCGAAAATATGTTGTTCATGTTTGATGGACAAGTGGCGTTGTCTCACGAGACACGACGACAGAAGCTAGATGTGATACCCAGTGCAAACACGGTGGTGTAAATCCACGCAGCCAGATACAATATCCTTGTAGTGATGCAGATCTGTGGTGCGTGTCAGTGCAATGCGCCAGAGTATCACAATATTTCTTTACGCAACATTTGACTGTTTCTATTTTCAAGTCGCTATTTACACATAACACAAACTGAATTAGGCACAATACTAATAATAATATGGAATATATACACAAAATGAAGGACATAACGTAATGGAAACTTTAGTAATTAAACAGATTTTATTTAGTTTAGTTTGTTTAGCAATATTTAAAATATTTCTTTAAATTATCGATATTATTATTATTATTATTATTATTTTATTGACAGCCCATCTCTATTTTAGGCAGTGACGTGCGGTCAGGTGCGGCAGAGGAGGCAGTGCGTCCCGTGTCATAAAATGTAAAAAAACAAAATTATTAAAAATAAATACATCAATATTTGTCCACTGATCCGTGATCAAAATTGAATTATTGCATAATTCCAGTCATTTCCAATTATTTTTATAGTCAATGTCGCTGAATGAACGAGCGAAAGAGCGAAGTTTCCCCGTATTTGGTTGAACAGGAGAATACACACACATTCAGCGACATGGACTATGAAAATAATTGGAAATGACTGGAATCATGCAATAATTCAATTTTGATCACGGAGCAGTGGACAAATAGTTATGTATTTATTTGTAATAATTTTGTTTTTTTGACGTTTTATGACACAGGGGACGCACTGCCTCCTCTGCCGCACCTGACCGCACGTCACTGATTTTAGGACAGATGCATGTTATAAACCTGCTGCTGATAGTGTGGCCTGGGCAGGTTAGACATGGCTGATGCTCGACAGCAGACCTACGCGTGTATATTCATTTAATTGGATTAGCCCCATGGATCGGTTACAACTGTCCAATTGTCACCGATACCGATCCAGCTATTTAAGTCAGTATCTGACCGATTTCAGATCTCAGTATCGTATCGGTGCCATCCCTAGTTAATATGCTGCTTTCATTAATGCAAATGCTATGCAGGCCTTCAGAAGAGGCAGTACACTGTTAGTTTCAAAGGCCCCCGATACCCTGTAACCCCCCACGCCCTCCCCTTTAACCTTGTTCCTGTGAGCCTGTGAGTGTGATATTATGTGACTCACCCTTCTCCACACACACACCTACAGATAAAACCTAGAAGACACTCCTAACAAGACTTGAACATTGTACAAGTGAGTGTATAAGCCTCTAGCTCCCTTCTTCCGATGAAGTCATCGTTCTTCAAATCTTTTGTCCACATTTTGATTTGATTAATGGCGACTAATGTAAATGAATATTGCCATTGCTAGGAGAGATTCCATTGCTGGAAGTCTGCCAACAAAATTCCTTGCGAGGCGACAATTTAAAGAATGAAATAAAATTAACAAATACAATATTTAAAATAAGACAAGGGAAAGAACCTGCACAACGAAGAAGAATAAATAACATTAAAAAAAGTTTCCATTCCAACTTCCCAGACTCTCTATATTACAGGTGTCTTTAAACCATAACCTCTTCTAATATAGATACGCTATACCAAATCACACCCTTTGCTCACAATTCCAACAGACCAAACTCGAAGCAGACTTGGCAATGAGGCCCGTCCCTAGAGAACGGTCCTTGCGACGTGTTTTCAGATGAAGTTGGGCGTAGTTGTGTCAGCTTTGGACGGTGTGGGCGCAGTGTCATTCCATATGAAGTGCGAGCGGAAGATTGCTGTGCTGAAGATCTTTCCACCTGCGTGTCCCTTAAGCGTTTCCCCAGCGGGGGGCGATGGGGAGGAAAGGTGGGGGTACGCCCTGCCACATAATAACAACTCACTGGTTTACAGGCGCCCAGGTCTTCCCTGGGGGGCCTGAGGGGGCCAAGAAGATGAAAGAAAGACAGGGAGGCGGATCCTGTGGGAGAAGACTTGGATAGGAGACATCACAATTCTCTCTCTTACACTGTCTCTCTCCTTTGGCATTCTGAGTTCTGAGCCAGCAGCGGTGCGCTCGCACGTCCAATAACGTCGAAATTAATTATTTCTTGGCATTCGATTCTGGCTTCTACTTGTGAAATTGAGAGCCTGATAGTATAATCACCATGTTTGGGTTCCCCAAACCGTGCTGTGCGTTCAAACTAACAGAGAGGAGGCTGCTATTCGTAGAGTTTACAGATTTCCACTGCTAGCCAAAAGCCTTTCTGAGGACAGGAGGGTTCTCTGGCTATCGATAGAGCTTTCCCATGACCTTTCTCACAGCCTCTCTCACCCTCTCCACAGTATTCCACTTCACGCCTGCCAGAATGTTTATTTGCTTAATTACAGAGACCAACAATTAGTTTCCTCTGTCTACGCCTCTCTTTATCCGTCAGTTAGGTTGACTGGAGTAAAAATTATTGGTCTTTTTCTCTGTAAATTATTTGCAGGAATTATGCTTTTTCTCCGTTATGAGCAAGACAGAGGGGTCAATAAAAACATCCTTTGCAGCAGTTAATTCCCAGCTGCACAGCCATCGAGTGCTTCCAAAAGTGGCCACAAGGGGCACTGTTGTTAGTCTGCATAACCGGCCATTCACACTTTTTGGCTGATTGTACTGTAGTCAAATTGCTATCTGTGGTCGAGGTGCATGCTCAAATATTTATGCTTACAGTTTGCCCATGCAAACTACAGAACATGTAACAGTGAAAATGGTTGGTGTGTGGGTGTGTGTGTATATGGTATTTTAACAGAAACATTGTAAGCCATGTTAGCAGACTAGCTACTGCACTGCAAAAAATCTAAATCTTACCAAGTATATTTATCTAATAAAAAATAAAAAATATCTAACTATACTTAATATAAGACACACTTACATAACAAGAGCTCTTCTATCCAGATATAATGTCTTATTTCAAGAAATCTTACAAGCACATTTTTACTTGTTCAATTGGCATATTTATTTACTTATTATGAGCAAATATGAGCTTGTATTCATAATTTTTTTTACTTATTTTTGAAGAGCCATTTTTTGCAGTGTTTATGTCCGGTAACATATTTATGTCTGTGTGAATGAATGTGTACACATCATGACATTTTTCCTTTTGTTTTATGTGAGCTCATCCTAATTCAAATGTCACCTTTCAGATTTGCTATCGCTATGTGCACTGCAAAAAAGTATATCTAACTTTGTGTGATAATCTTGTTTTTAGACGTAAAATCTAGTTGGATTTATTTCTAATATAAATGACTTATCTAGTGACTTAATCTAAGTGAATGTGCACTTAGTTTAAGAAATCTTATCAAGTTAATTTAACTTTAGTTGTTTTAAGCATAAGCTCATAACTAATATATTTGCACTGATATTTGATAGGGCATTTTTTGCAGTGTAGCTTGTTCAAGTCAGAGATATTGTCTCCAGCTGTGACTGCACCACTGCCTTCCCTGTGTCGCCAGACGCTCAAAGACAATAATGAAACCTTTCAGCTTTGCAGCTGAACATTGCTGCCAGTGTTAATCTACGGTTAGATTCCTGTAGGAAGTGGAATATATCACAGTGGCAAAAGCATTCCATAATCAGTTGCTGGGTGGGCCACCCACTTACAATGATGTTTTAATCATGGTCTGAAAATATAATTGCAAATGTCAAGACAGAGAATTCCTTAATCTATTGTGTTCAGCTTTAATCAAAGTTTAATTTAAGTAAGGATGTACAAAGCTCCCCTCTGTGCGTGCTTGAACCACTCGTTGCGAGAAATCAACAAGGTCTTTTTGGCAGTACGATACAGAATAATGTCTGTTCCTCACACTCAGACTGAAATATTGCATTCCATCTCCATTTATTTGAAAGAACCTTCTCCATTACTCTTATTTATCCAGTATGAGGTCCACAAGTGTCAACTGAAAATGTTTAAATGCAGGACAGTGGGCAAAAGATTAACAGAAGCTTGTAGCAGATTCTGTCCACAGATGTGAATTTAGTGTCTTTATATTGTTTAACCTCACTCATTATTCACAGCATATTACTCTGGAATCAGTTTAGTTTAAGTGTAGAGTGTCAGAGAATCTAGAGTTACCCATTTAATCAATAGTACAGTCCACAAGATCATAAACTGTCATAAAATACTGAATCTACTTTGCTTGATTTATCTTTAACAAGCAGTCAGGTTGGTGAATTGCCATTAGATTACAGGTCTCAAAAGAGATGAATTAATTGCTCAATATTTTCAAGTTTATGTGTAAACCGTTACATATTTATGACCGTACTGTTTTTTATTAACACCGGTTGTCAGATACACATTGTTTGGAAGAAAAACATTTCAGTGACACACTGTTTTTATATCTTGTACACCTCAGTATTGATCTATCTAGAATATCCAGAGAATCGTATGCCAAAAGGTCCATGAACACACACACACACAGTACACATTTAATTCTCGGCGCACGTGGAACCTCAGATGCTGATGCTAATTGTTAACAAAGCTAATACATTAAAGTTGATTAAAAAAAACATTCAATATCTAATGTACAAACGCATCCGTATGTTCAGGAGTTTTCCAGTGCAAACACACAGCTGCACACGGAACACAAAATAAGGCCCTCCTCTCTCAAACGACCTAATCGCAGCAGGTCCGCTATAACTACTGTACTGCATATGCAAAAACACACACATAATGTGGCACACATACACTTTCTCTCTTATAAGTAGACATCTCCGCTGTTTAGCATAAACACGCCCACGCGTAAAATACTCTACTGCACATCGCCGCAGATCCAGCCAGATGTACCCTCGCACAGGAACAAGCAGAGGCACACACACATCCACAGAAACAGACATAAGACAGCGCATATGACGCCCCTGGTGTGTAATCACACAGCTCCGACGTCAGTCTTGTGTGCGTGTGTGTGTGTGTGGGTGTGCGCGCTCATGTGTATCTATTTTCCAAGACAAGCTCAAGCCCTGAGCTGTAATTAGAAGTGCAGCCTAATTAGAAGAGCAAACCTTTGTTTGGCCCTTTGCAGCTTCCATTACCAACGTCTCTCAGGGCGCATGCATAGATGGACGGCTGATTTAACAGCAGATTCCCATGGATCCCCTTCCCGCCCCTGGGAGGAGAGTGGGGGTGCTGTGACGATTATTAAAGCTTGGAAGGGTTAATGCTGTGGGTAATCGCTCCAGCTCCACCACCACCGCTACTGACCACCAGGGGGTGCAAATGGTAAAGGTGTAAGAGCCGGCCAGCTAATGGCGTGGGTGGCTAGAGTGTTCTGTAGCTCTTTGTCTCTCTGTCTGCCTGTCATTCTGTCTGTCTATCTTTCAGTCTGTAATAGTGCGAGAGCTGTGTGTGTGTGTGTGTGTGGGTTAAGTGTTCGTTCGGGGGAAGTGTCTTTATCTGGGGATGAGTGGGCGATCATTGCAGCTTTGAGTCTCTCTAGTGTGTATATGTGTGTGTGTGTGTGTGTGTGTGTGTGTGTGTGTGTGCATACACGTGCATGCCATGCACACACACACACACAAACACACACACAGCGGTTCAGACTTTTTGACAGACTGTGTGTGCGCTTCGGGGGAGTTTTGAACACGGTGCATGACCTAGCCTAATCTTGAGCTGAATCTGTTGACGATGCTGACAGCTCTTTGCATTCTGTAAGGACATATCTCGGGGTTCCCTTTAAACCATAATAGCTGCGAACATTAGGCCATTTTTCTTACTCCCAACACACACACACACACACACAAACACACACATGCGCACACTCACACTCACATCCAGATGGCTCTTTGTTCTGTGAATGAAGCCAAGTCTGGGCAAACTGAAAAATAAATAAACCCCTTTGAATTAAAACTGCGGTTCGAATCCATAAGCTGTCACACGAAAGCTAGCACACACGCTAGCACACAAGCTAGCACACAAGCTAGCACGCAAGCTAGCATACAAGCTAGCACACAAGCTAGAATGAGAATAGGTTCATTTGTTCTTTTTATTTTGGATAAAATCCTCTCTTTTAATAAATGCTGTGCCATTTCGCGCCCTAAATTCCATGCAGTTTGATAAATGTATCCTGCATTAAAGGCACACTCTGTAACTTTGGGGGGAAGAGAGGACGCACGATCCAGAAGCAGCTGTGACACATGACACGCGAGTGACTGACGTCTCACTCTGCAATTAGCTGTTCTACCTCTCTCTCTCTGCCTCCCTCCTGTCTCTCTCTCTCTCTCTCTCCCTCCCCTCTCCCTCCTGTCTCTCTCTCTCTCTCTCTCTCCCTACTGTCTCTCTCTCTCTCTCTCTCTCTCTCTCTCTCTCTCGCTCTCCTTGCCACTGCCTGTCCCTACAGCCAATCCATCACCTTGATGGCTCACTGGGCGCCTGTCCCAATGTTCGCCCAGGACTCCCCCCCCCCACCCCCCTCCCCCACCCAGGTCTTCCACGGGCCGTGGGCCCGTTTTGTTAATTAGCCCGAAAGACAACCGTGAAAAACGCTCCGTTGTTATTTCCCCCGGCGCAAACGCTGTGATGAAGTCGGCCGGTATACTGCAGCTCCCTGTTTGCAGGGAGTTATGAGGAGATGCTAACCGCTCGCATTCGTCTTTTACGACAGGGCTGTGTGCGTGTGCGTGCTTAAGTGTCTTCACGCTCGTGTATGTATTGGCTTATGTGCAGGTGTGCGAGTGTGTGTGCGTCTGTGCGCGCGCGCCCCTGCATGCTTGTGTGTTTCTATTTTTGAAAGCTTCACGTTCCTGAAGACACACATTCATTTCATCCACCTTTTTCCCTTTATCAACTTTTTTTTTTCTCTCTCCCTCCAATGGATTAAAAGGTCATGTGCCTGACTTGGGCATGGCAAGGCACAGAAGGTTACCCTTACAGATTTAGACCATTTTTAAGATAGCTTTATTGCTCTGAAGCATAGAGAGATGATTAATTTATAATTAATTTGCCATCCCTCACATTCCGTGATTATATCACGAATACAGCCTAACAATGAGAGCTACAGTAAAAAACAAATGATCTACTTCTCAACGCTGCCTGGGAGATTCAATTAGACGATAGTGATAGATTCATTATTGCCTATGATATACGCACTGATTGCTACTTATACCATTTAATGGGACAAGGTTCTCACCAGTTATACTGAGCCCGGCTCCGTCACAGCATCGCGCGTGCACTTGTTCCTTCATCTAACTTCACTACACTCACTGCAGCGACGATATTACACAGATTCAAGGTTTGATTAGTTCATCGAGACCTCGAGTCATACGAGAGTGTGTTCCACCGTGGGGTTCCTGACCTCTGGGGCTCCAGTGGTATGTCTTCTTGGCAGGCCGATGGCCTCAGGGACAAGCGGGCCGCAGATACTCATATTTTGGGTCCTGCTTTTAAATTAGAAAAGGTTCTGCTTTAACGGGGTGTGTAAGATGCACTATGCATTACTATCATCATTACAAGAATTGGATGGAGTTGTGGATTTGCATGAACAACACAAGAAAGGCCGTGGAAAATCTAATTCTGCAGTCATTAACAGTGTATCAGGTAGTGTTGGAGCAGTGCCGACATGGAAATAAATAGTTCTAAATACGCACAAACCAGAATCTTTATTCCTATCATCTTTAAAAAGTAGCTACGTCACTGTATTTACCCTGTCAACACAGGGTTTGTTCTTAACAATAAGATCATGTTTGGCAACACAAATCGAAGGCAACATCTTAAGCCAGTGTGAATCCAATTAGCTAGTTTGATTGACAGTAAGCTTGTTAAGTGGCTCTATTGATAATGATGTGCCACCATCAATATAATACCAGCCTAAGTGTTATTAAAGGATTTTACACATCATTTTTTTTAAACCGGTTCCTTCAGACTAAAGAAACATATTAATAAAAAATAACTGTAAACAACAGTTGCTCCGTAGTGCTTTATATTAAACCTGTCATGCTGTCCTACAAAAAAAAGAAAGGCCCACTTATGGGGACTTTTCAGGGGCCTACGTCCATCAGAACCCTTCAGACTATGGAGACGACTGCTAATAAGATCCAGTGCGACTCCTCTGTGTCATCCTTTCAGCCTCAGTCAGATCAGTTGAGCGGAGAGTGGGTTCAGAGCCAAGGGGAATTAGCAATCCTCAAACTAATCTACTGAACCTGTGCACCCCTCCACCAATTTATCCTGTTTGTCCTTGTGCTAATTGCCTGCAAATGCCAAATGCACCTGAAGTGGGGGGGGGGGGGATTCAGGTTTGAGACATCTCCTGTTTTTTGTATTTTTTATATATATATCATCTGGAGTCGCAGTAAAAAATATGTTAACTCATATTAATATATTTATTCTGTCATGTTGTAAAGGCTGAATAAGCCACATCTCTTCTGAGATGCAAACACCACGGCTTTTTGGTTTCCAATAGCATCAGTCCAGTGGCTGTCAACGGTTTTCAAATTAAGTTCTTCATCGGATGGAAAGGCAGAACAGTATTTATATGCCGAGTTGAAAGAGAGATAATATTTAGTGGTTAATTGGATTAAATTGCTACGTTATCATCATAAAATATACATTTGTAGTGGCGTAGGAGAGATTCATGGGGGGAAGAAAGCCAAACCGTGAGCCGAGGTTCTCAACTTTTACTTGATGAGCTACAGTATTTAGATTTACTCGATTAGTTGTTTAGCATAACTTGTGATATGTCACGATTTGATATTACTACTGAATGTTTACGACGCCATGGATGAACAAGAATCAACATTTGTTAACATTGGTCATGCCTACATGATCACTGGTCAACAACACAAGCTATTAGATATTATATCGGCATGAAAAAAAAAGAAGCCATGTGAAAAATACCCTTTCGTGTAATGATCATTGTCGAATTGCAAATTATGTGCATGCGGCAGAAATGGTACACATAGTTACAGTAGTAGCTACAGTACATCCTCCAAATGTAAGGGGTTATTGCACTGTACAGTTATTAAAAAGGGGTGTGTCTGAACGAGCTTGTGAAATTAAATTGACTTGACGTGACTTGTGGACCTGGGTTAGTCACAGAAAGATGAAAAAAGACTGGGAAAACCAACTGCAAGAAACAAAAGTTCAACAGAAATATCATAATTGTTTGAACATTTTCTTCAGTGCAGTGCATTTACTGTGATGCTGCTGTAGTCTGTTGTAAAACTATGAACAATTTTAGATACAATAGGATGAACCTTATCGATTGTTACAAAGAAATTGGGTCATTGCAACAGCAAAGAAAAGAACAATTTAGAAAATAATATTAGGATGTAGGAGGATATAACATGGGTGTGTATAAGATGAAGGAAAAATGTAACTGGGGAGAAAAATGCAATAAAAATGTAAGATAGTAACTGCTGTGGAGAATGTATTCCACATCTTTGTTTGACAATCCTTGCAATCTTGTTTGAATCCATATCTGCATAGGTTTACAGGCACCCCACAAAAATGAGAATATATACAGTATACTGTATGTCTTTTTTTTAGTCAGTGTGACTTAAAAAAAAAATCTAATCTCAAAGCTGATCAACTCTGCGGCTTCAAGTTGTTTGATATAAACACATGTCAACTAAGGGACAGCAACTGCAAATACAAATACATTTAAAGTCAACAATAAAATTAACGCGCCTGACCACATATCATTTAAATGTACATTCTTCTAGATCAGAGGTCTTCAACGTTTTTCGGCCCCTTGGCTCATAGAAACACATAACACACAGGTATAAAATATTTAGTTGCCGGGCCAACAATAATGTGCAGGGCGGCCTATAATGCAATGTATAAAAGCAGGCCACTCATGTATTTAGCACTTCAGTATTAGGCACTTTTATATTTAGGCCACTATGAACTTTGTTGGATGATTTAATTATATATTGACGTAGTAGTAGACATGATGACAAAATGCTGTAACTATTATGATATTATATTAGTTGCTTATATTTATATATATATTTTTATATATATATATGACCTGTCCAACTAATGACAAATGTACTACATGCACTACTACTACCAAATGTTGTGAATGTAAATGTAATGTAAAGAAAATAAGGGATCACATAACTGCAGTGCCTCTGAGGACGCCCTAGGGGTGCTGGACCCCCCTGTTGAAGACCTCTGCTCTAGATGCAAAACAGTACATTTGATACTGTTTGATAAATAGAATTCAGCGTCCAGTTGTACTCACTGACATTTACACCACGACAGACGAGAGAGCTGGTGTCGCTAGAACAACAAGACATTTACAAAGACAACAACCGGTCTGTTCACAGTGGTAATCAAACGAGATACAGGGGGATATGAACTACAATAAAATACGTATGCTAGAGGGGGTTACAACTTCAGACAACAGTAGTGGATCAAACCTAAGGACAGGCCAACATATGGTCATCATTGGAAGCTCTCACGTGAGGAGAGCTCAGGTCATTCGGTCACACACAGTATATCTAAGATACAGAAATGTTTAAAGGTTATCTAAGATGTACTGGTAAGTCTGGATATCAATGTCTCTAACAGATTAGCATTGTTAAATATATTTATTTGAGATTTGTGTGCTAGCTTCACTCGTTGACCGTCAGCGAAGGCACTCTCATTGAAAATATCTATGATCTATGATCTACCACTATGTCACACTAAGCACCATGCATCTCAGACCCAAACAAATGATTTTTGGGCCACACACACACACACACTAACAAGCATGCATGGCCATACCGCCTATAACAACTAAGACCTCGGGTTACAACACACCCAGAGGGAGTGTGATGTCATACTCTGCTCAGGACACAATTACTCCACTATATCTTTACATAGAACATAGTTGTTTGCTGCTATAATAATGTGTAACCTCCACCATGTGCAACAGAGACTACCCACACACCGTAGCAGTAACACCCACCAGACAAATGAGGACCTTTATCACACACCATCCATAAACATGTATGTCAATGTTAGAGGGCGAATAGAAGCCAGACTTCCTTCTCATTATAATAATAATAATACTAATAATAATGTACAGGGAGGGAGGCCAGTGTTATTACAGGAAGACAAGGGCATGTCAGGGAGGTGGCTGGTGCAGTACAAGCCTATAGACCATATCCTGTTCTGAACACAGGCGCTGGGGCCAACACAGTTGAAGCAACTTGACATGCCAGAGGAATTGTTTTCACAAGTCCATTTGGGGAGCCGTACATTGAAAAAAAATACTTGGCAGTGGATTGGATGAACCATCTAGTCGTTTTCGCTGTCGGCACACCTAAGCCACGCCCGTATAGCTATAAACACGACGCTGATTGGAAAACCACGCCCGTATAGCTATAAACGCGACGCTGATTGGAAAACCACGCCCGTATAGCTATAAACGCGACGCTGATTGGACAGCCACGCCCGTATATCTATAAATAATGCTGATTGGAAAGTTCAGTTGCTACTCGGACACATTCAAAATGATTTCTTTCCAGACTGATTCTCATGGCGGAATTAAACAGAAGCTCGAGAGATGAGGATGGTCTCGCAAGGTTACAGCTGAAAGCTGTTCTCACCTATATTGTCTACTCTACCCCTATTAACAAGCAATTACGTAGGGCAGACAGAGTCTGGTGCGGAGTCTGAGATAGAATAAAACAGTGAACAAAACAATTACACATTATCGTGCACTGGGACACATAATAGCACCATCGTGTATTATAACTGAACGAGATCGTTTAGAAGAGGGGACATATGAAACTAGTTGGGGGGGGGGGGGGGTCTAGGAGAGTGAGGTTACTCAATAAAAGAAAATAGAGTCAGTCCGTATTACTAGAAAGCAAAGCTATTACTTTAGATTGGGATTGAACTGGCGAGGGACCTTTCCGTGAAACAGAAGCACGTAAACCTGCAAAGCGCGAAAACGGAGCATCCATCATCAGAAGCAGAAGGGGCCTATCCGCTCCTCCCTGCTCACATCTGGCCGTCTCCTCAGGTGTACTCCAAGGCACGCTCATCTGGCCGTCTCCTCAGGTGTACTCCAAGGCACGCTCATCTGGCCGTCTCCTCGGGTGTACTCCAAGGCACGCTCATCTGGCCGTCTCCTCAGGTGTACTCCAAGGCACGCTCATCTGGCCGTCTCCTCGGGTGTACTCCAAGGCACGCTCATCTGGCCGTATCCTCAGGTGTAATCCAAGGCACGCTCATCTGGCCGTCCCTCAGACGCACCCACCTACACATTGGAAACACATTGCGAAGCCTAGGGCATTGTTGTTGTTGAGTGCGGTCTGCACCACTTTGGGTTTGTGTTCCTATTTACGGAGCCGGGGCTGTGTAGAAGTACAGGGTTATGTTTTCAGCACAAACACAGAATGGTAAGCTAGCGGAGATATTTGGTGAATTCGACCAAACATGTATTCACTTAAAATCGCTTACTACACCTTTAAAAGGGACGGTGAACAGAGCCAACCAGAGGCCAACGTCTTGTTTTCCAACCGCATGCAATGTCGCAGAAACATGGCCCCATCCTGCTCAACACCGCGACGGGCTCTGCTGGCAACAGCTACACTAGCAGGCGTCTTTGATTAACGGCAAGCTGAGTGGATAGGCGGTAATTACAGAGTGTTTGGGTCCTTCACTTATAAGGGAAAGAAGATCTATGTGAGAATGTGCCTGCATGCATGTGTGTGTGCGAGAGAAAGAGAGAGAGAGAGAGAGAGAGAGAGCAATGCTTGCATGTAAATATTTTGCTCACTAGTTTAAACTTCCCTCACCATAAGTTACCTTCTGCCATAAATCCAGTGTCTAAACGCATTATTGCTGGTGGCTCCACACTGAAGGGCACATCCGTAGGAAGTCACCCCATATGTTCTCACAGAACCCTGCCTGGGCTCTGCCTTGTCACCGGGCCAGGCAGCGTTTTATCATCACGGAAGCAGCTCCCGACGCTGCCTCTTGATGCCAACCTCAAGGGGAACGGTGCCTTTTCTTTTTTTTTGTTTCGCTTTGGACGGCGCCCATTCATGTTCGCGGCGCAATAGTACAGTAGCTTTTCCTCTTCCGTTGGCATCTCCTTTTAATTAGAACCGATTAATCTCCAACGCCGGAACCTGGGCGTGAAATGCACACCTTTGAATGCACAAAAGGGAAGGTCCAAAGCCCAGTTCGTGCTCTGTTGATCAACAGAGCTGTCGACAACCACTGTTTTATCTGTCAAGTACTGATGGGAGGTAATGACTGCCTCGCTGTGCTGCAACTCCACTGCATTATGGGTAATGAGTGCCAAGACTTATGGCATCCACCGTTTGGGCCTACATTCCACGGCATGCATGTTAATGTCGTAATTAAGTAAAATAATGGACTTCCATCTCATCGACACGCCAGGCATTTTGTGCCGGCTGTTTGAAACAGATTGGCTTGTAGCTATACGCCCTACCGCCGCAATTAGACTAACGTTGTGAGGCAGATGGGTTCTCCGGGAGACTCCGTCACATTATATGTTTGGAGAACACCAACAGACCATTGATCGCCCTTCGAGGAACTACTGGCAGCTACGGGTGTGGTCCTGTAGGTGTTGACATTAGCCCGTTATAGACATTGACTCGGTGAGAGTCAAACTTTCTTGACTCAAAGAATTTTCTTTTCAATAGTCAAACACATGTGTGCTTCGTGTCACAAAGATAACGGGATCTAAACATAATTGTATTCTTCCTGTTGATATTTTTTCCTAACTAAGGTCCCATAAGTGACTTCGGCTCTCTATAGGAGACATGTCACTTGTGTCATTTTGAATGGAGCTCTATAGAAGATTTCTGAAATTGTATTGTATTTCATTGTATTGTTTTTTTGTTCTTCATTGTATTGTTTTTTGTATTGTATTTCCTTAAATACAAAATACAAATAAAAATGTAAAATCTGAAATGCTAATATGGCAGTTGAAGGAACATATCCTAATAATAACACATAGCATAATCCAAAAGAGACAATCGTCTGCTTTATAACTGCCAAGCATTATTAACATATTTAACAAATCATGTGGTTGCAATGACGTACGCCACCTGCCTATACAGTCTTCCTAAATAACTGCCCGGGGCGTTTCAAAGATGGCTGCCAGTGGCGAGACTTGCCTAGAAGGACTAAATTGACCAGAGTTTCCAGACAATAATTGAGCTGAGAGCAATAGTCGGCAGACAGGCAAGTGGGAGGGGTTACTCGCAAACCAAAACAGTGTTGTTTTCATAACAGCCGCAAAATAATTTCTAATATCCCCTTTAACTCTTTTTTTTTTTTATAATATCAGAAGAAATGAAGAAAACATACATTGCATAAAAATGCAAGTTTTAAGATTCATGTCCCCTCAGCCAAATCCAGCAGAGAAGTGAAATGTGATTTAATGAAGGTTGTTTAATTTGCATTTCACTGAAATGGGAGGATGAGGATTGGGAAGATGGGAAGGGGGGGTGAGAGGAACATGATCTGAAACTCACTTATCATTTTAATTAAGGCTGAGAGTTGAGGGAGGGTGGGTGCGTGATGTTCACTTCAAGCACCTTGCTATCAAGACAAAGCTGCGTATTAGGCGTCCTCGAATGGCTTTGTGTCCCCAGTAAACAACGCCGGCTGATAACAATCATCATTCAGATAGGGGGGCTGCAAATTGGCTCTACCTGTTCATTTTAGCTGAATGGCCCTGTGTCATTATGCCTTTTAATGAGGTTAGCGTTGGCGCTCAGCCGTAGCATGACTATAGCTGAGAGAGCACTCATCTAGCTCAGACCAAGACGAGCTGAAGGGTCTTAAAATGTCAGCCTGTTTCTCTTTTTTTTTCTTCTGCAGAGAGTACAAGGGATCACCACGCAACCTTTTAGCACAATAACGGCCTCCTCTGCTCTCCTGCAGTGCATGTGAATGTGTGTGTGTGTGTGTGTGTGTGCGTGTGCGGCCGTTAATGAAAACTAAAATGCACAACTTCCCAAATTACCTTAACAGACTAGCACTGTGGCACATGGTAATCATTTGCACCAAAATGATAGATGTATTATCGCATTTTAATCCCAATTAGGCCTTTCTGCTGACTGGTTAATTGTTTGTTTTTCCCAGCCTTCCTAGGCAAGGGTAATTATATGTACAGTACGCCAGAGAAGAGCTAATCGTTAATAACTTTCTCATTATTGGATGCAGTTGGGAGGGTTTTGATGAGGAGCGCTTCCCCCCCACTTCCAGTGATCGAAGGAGGAGGTCAAGGAAGGTCAAGGTTGCCTCACGAAGTGTGTCCCCACGTTTAAAAACTCACCTCTCAAACCGATCTGCAGCAAAAGCACACCTCTGCTTCCCCTGGAGTGAGATCAAATCTGTCAATACTTTTTAAAGCTTTTCTTTTCTTTTCTCTTTTATGTTTTATTTATTTATTTATTTGTATTACATTTTTTTACTCCGAAATCCAAAGTCGTGCATGCTGCAGATTATTTTAAAACTGGGTAGATTTGGGAGCCCTATAAGATCTGACAAGGACGTGGCTCGATTAGGTTTAACAGTTTGTGAAAAATGTTTCTCATCACCTCAATAGAAAACACTGTCAAAGGGAGCAATTTCACAGCATTCCCTTTTGGAGTATCTGCTTGGTAAGTGTGATCTAAGCTAACTATGTATTTTGTCACAGGAACAGTATGGCACAATCTCACCCCCAAGCTACATGCATCCCAGGTGATTGGCCTATAGGGGGTAAAAAATGCTCGCTATTAAAAAAGGCATTACCGCTGTTACGAGCCCGAATATCACAGCAGTCAAACAGCTAGCAACTACCTACAGTGGTAGGTTTAACTTCACACTGCAATATTTTAACACTTAAGGCACTCTTGAAGGCATCTATTATCCTGGAGAGAGAGTGCGGATGTGGAATGAAGGACCGTGAACAGTGTGCGCCCTCTTTTAACTTTCTCCTTTGAAAGCTTTGTGAAACTCAAGTCATTACTGCTTTGAAAAGTTTTTTTCCTATTTTTTCTCCCGACAAGAAAGAGACGAACACCGGCTCGGTTTGGGCTATATCAAAAGATCCGGTGCACTAATCCATGAGGTGTGTGTGTGCGTGTGTGCATACGTGCGTGTGCATGTGAGCGTACGTGATTTTTTATTGCCTGCGTGCATATATGTGCGTACAGTATGTGTGCATATGTGTGTGTGTGTGTGATGCCAGATTCATTTCCACAACACTGTGGGTTTCCACATATCTTGCTCTCACTGACGGCCTCTTAACAGTGGGGATGGGCAGCTGCTTGGCAGGGCAGAGAGGCTTGGCGACCGTCGGCAGCCGGACAGAAGTGGGCCCGTCTTCCTGGGTCCGTGCGGATCGCCGACGCGGAGTTTATGGATCGGCTCTTCCCTTGAGCTGCCCTTCTCTTCGTCCCTCCCCACCCTAGACTGCCCCCCTACGCCCCCCGCACCCCTAGGCTGAACCTCTTCCCCTTCCAGCACACATTTACACTCTCACGTGATCAATGTGTTTGGGTAAGGCCAGATGTTAACAGCTATAGTACTTATTTCGTTTCTGTGGTGACCCAACCTTTTATTTGCTGCGTGTGCGTGTGTGAGGGTTGTCAGACCCTGAATGAAGCTGCAAGACAGTCTGGTCTGTCCTTTGGGGAACTCTGGGAATCCAGAGGTTACCCCTCTTCCCTCTCCAACGTTATTCTCAACCTTGTTTATTTATTATTGTGCCTTCTGGGTTTCCCGGTAATATGATGGCACCTATAAGATTTAATAGCTGCCTATCACGGCTGTCCTATAAGGTTTCATTAATAAAGGGGTTTAATGCCCAATTTGGATCCGTACCACATTTTCCTATCTCTCTCAATTGTGGCGATCGCTTGTGACCAATATTCTAATTAAGCAATTGAGCTTATTTGAGTTCTGGTGATCCAGTTCCATATAGACTACACCATTATTTGAAGTCTGTATGAAGTTAAAGCTTTTATCCTTTTATGTGAGAGTTTATTTCTAGCATTACGTCATAACAAGGCAGTGGGGCGTTAGAAACAATGTTTGTGTGACAATAAGCATTGATTGTCCCAAATATAAATGATTTTCAAGCAATAAAGACCCACATTAACTTATTTATACATTTTCTTTAACGTTTCCCCTTCACATTCAGCCCACCATTTGTTGACTCACCGTGTTTCTCTGGGAGAATTACAGTTGGCCCGCTACTTCACAACACTTCTACGCCACTCCCGGTTGACAAGAGCGCATCCCCTCACTGATGAGATGAGTGCCACTGCTATCATTGCACATGTTCATCTATTGGCATAATTGCGCCAGCATTCGCTGGCAGAAGTGGCCCATTATTGCCAGCTCCATGCGGTGGAAGAACATTTTGTTTTACAGCGTGAAATTGGAATAGCTGGTATTCTGCAGCAGAGAGTGTTTTAATGCGGCGTGGAACAATTTTATCATTAGTTGATGGATGAGTCCTATGCTCACATAATTTTACATAATCCGCACGCGCGTATGCACACATGTTGCCACTTACAGTACATACTTACACTGTAGATACTGTATGATGTGTGTGTGTGTGTGTGTGTTTGTACATATGTGCACGTCCATGCGTATGTGCCACACATTGCATGCGCTGCGCTACCACAGAATGCATAAGTACTCCCGTTAGCCTACAGCGGAGGTCTTCTACTTCAGGCCAAGGACCGAGGCTGATAGAAATACGGCACAGGTTCCCCCCATCACATTTCGTATAAAATATGTGTGTGTGTGTGTGTGTGTGTGTGTATATGTATGTGTAATTTGGCAGACCCCCTGCAGTACCGCTGAGGACCCCCTAGGGGTCACGTACCCCCTGTTGAAGACCCCTGGCCTACCGTACACTTGCGTGCGTGTG
Source organism: Amblyopsis rosae (assembly GCA_025399935.1). NCBI lineage: Eukaryota > Metazoa > Chordata > Actinopteri > Percopsiformes > Amblyopsidae > Amblyopsis > Amblyopsis rosae. The sequence goes on along the minus strand of JAODTR010004430.1, from coordinate 10,065 downwards.
CGTGTGCGTGCAACAAATAAAGCCGAGGTGACGCAGGCCAAACCCAATGAGAACACGGTGTCACCCTCCCACACCTCCCTCATTGTGCCTCATAATGAACGACCTCAATAAAGTCCTCCCTGTGTATCAGTTCCCTCTCGAGGTATACCGGTTCCCTCTCTATTGACCCCGCCCGCCTGCTCCGCCTGGCGCAACACTTCTTCATATCCCTGGTCCTCCACTCTCTTCCGCCTCCTCTTCCCGCGTACGGGCTGCGTTTTATGCTCCTTGCTTGGCCGTTATTGTGTTTGCGGCTCCCTAATGTGGTTATGTAGGGCGTAATGGCTTTCGCGCTGTCGCCGGCTGGGGCGGGCGCTCTGAGATATGGTTTTCAATCACGCCGGGAGCTCCGCAGGTGTAGAGTCGTCCAGGTCGCTCGCTGTTTCCCAGAACATTGGCAAATGAAAACGCGTTCACTGTCCACAGTGCACAACTCTGACCCACCGTGTGGAATCTAATGCATTACAGCGCGCGCCTCTCGCTCCACAGGCCTGTACGTAAGCCTAGTGTGAACACATTACTGTAACATGTCCAAGCAACACAAAGCAAATATATATACAAACTATTTTTTTAAATAAAATGTGTTCTCTTCACACAAAAACAAGGAAAACATCATCTTTATATATCATATATATATATATATATATACATATATATATGTGTGTGCATTTTGGATGGGGGCCACAGGTGTAGTATACAACAAGCAGAGCGATAGTTCAGGCTGGACACAACGTCACGCCTGGCCATGCATAATCCCAACCCTCACATGATCGCATTCATCTTATTGCCATCTGATCTCAGTGACCAGACTGCTCAGCACACTATTGGCCACACTCCTTCAGGGCGCTCACTGTATTCGAACGGCCGCCTTAGTCTACATCCATTCTTAGTGCTTCCTCTGCGAGCATTATTGCAAACTACCTCTTCTGTTCATGCTGTGTCTGATTTACTCAATGTCACGGTGTTGTCATTGATGCTTGCTCTGTCCTGTACCCTATGGGCGAGACGGGGGTCTTTCTGCTGCTCCCCCTGCCTTGGGCTTTCAGTGTGTGTGTGCATGGAAGGGCAGGCAGCTCATTAATTTAAGCGAGTTGTCCTGACTTAAATTAAGTAATGTTTGGCTGCTTCCTTTAGAGCACTTTGTATTTAGTGTTAGCAATTATTTTGAGGCTTGAATGATATGTTAATTTATTGCATTTAATACAGTAACTATAGGCTAGGCCAGAACATTGTGCATATGAACTGCTGTATGACATATTCATCTATTGACATATGCACTAATTGTATGTCTCTGTGGATGAAGTGTCAGCTGTAAATTCATATATGCCGGGTATTTACACATAACCTGATGACAGATATCTGGCAACACGATGGCCCAGAGGATAGACTGTGGCTTCACAGCAAGAAGGTCCTGGGTTTGAACCCTGGTCATCCCGGCCTTTCAGTGTGGAGTGTGGGTTTCCTCCGGGTGTTCCGGTTTGCCCCAATATCCAAAAACCATATTAGGTTAACTCTCTCCTGTCAGTGCCATGTGACCAGGGACACTGGCCCTTTACCTGCAGTTGGTCCCTGTGTGTTGCACACCAGCTGCCCACTGCTCCTTTGAGGTATGGGTTAAATGCATAGAACAATTCTTGCTATGCGTATGTGACAATAAAAGCACCTTTATCTGTGTCTGTTAGAGACATCCATCTGGAGAGCCGTCCATTAAAACTGTTTTAAAAGGGCAGGTGCTTTCAAAAAATACTTGGCAGGTGATTTTACGAACCGTTTGAACTGGTAGGCTAGAGCCCGTTTTTAACCATACCTGCAGTAGACACGTTGGGAGAAGAGTGAAAACATATTTTCCATTGAGAAAAACCTTTGCTGAGGTAAGCTGAGGTTCCATGAGGAACCTCAGATGTTAGGATGGTGCTTCAAAGAACCCCAATGTGGTTTCAGATCATGTTAGTAAAAAGGGTTCTTTGAGGATCATGGGGAGTTCCCCAGAGAACTGTAGCATTTAAAGAAGTTCCTGGACATTCCCAAAAGGGTTCCACCAGTGTGGCAAGCTGAGAAACCTCTAAAGCAGTCTTGAGCATCTTTTAGTTTTTACAGTGTAGGTTAAGAGGAACTACTTTTTAAATTGTGCCACGCTGTGTATGAATTAAATATATAAACACATGAGCAATACCTTTTCTAAGCCAGTAAGAGCGCATTCAACCTCAATGTTATATATTATTTATACTGTACATGGACATCAGCCTAACCACAGCACTCCTCCAATTTCTGCTTTATTCTGCTAATTTCGCTTAAATTATTTTTTCACTTATATTAGTTGTGTTACCACTTAGCTGACTCCCATACTCTCTGGTGGTGTTTGGGGGGAAGGGGGAGTGGGCCGTATTGTTCCATGACCGTGGCGGTGTAATAAATCTATCGCTTTATCGCCAACGTTTGCTGAGCGTACTACTTAGATACGGACGTCAACCAAATGCACAATCCTTCTTCTGTCAGGTTAGCTTAGCGGCAAGCTAACCGCCCTCCCTCTAATTGCCCTAATGGTAGTGCGTTGTTCAGACTCATGCTGCTCATAAATTCTTCAACCTCAAACACAGAGAATACAGTATTATTTAAACGTGGACTCATCTATACAAGTGCCTGAGACCTTCTCTGCACTCAAACACAGGGTGTGTAGGGCCATACTAATCTAATGTTGTCCCTAAATAGCTTACTGCGGTCGGAAGCATAATCGGCTGAAGAGGCTCTCTAAAGGAGGAAGATATCTTTTGATCGCCTGCCACTCCCCACACACACATACACACACCTTTCCCCGAAGTCCCCCGGATGATATTAGCGGGTGGATGGATCCCATGAGGCCCCCCCCCCCATGAGTTTGTTCCTGTCGGAGAGCGGGAGGCTTCCAACTGCCCCGTATAATTAACCAAACTGAGTTAAAGTGAGAATGGCTCAAAAGCTGCGCTACATTGTCTTAAAGGTAAAGTCAGTAATTCTGGAGAAAACTCGCTGATATTTGAACTCAAATCAAAACAAAAACACTTCTCCCTTCAATGCCAAATAAGGTGCCTCCTCCGAAGCTCCGCCCCCCACATATTGGAAACACATTGTGAAGGCTAGGATATTGTTGCTGTGTGCAATATGCACCGCTTTGTTTATGTTCCTATTTAAAAAATAGAGAAGTATTATTGTTTTCAGCACGCACAGAGAACGATAAGATAGCGGACTGCTAGGGAATATTTGGTGAATTTGACAAAAAGTGTATTAGCTTACAATTAGTTTGCAAAAGCTGACTATATCTTTAACATTATCCTAAAATGTAATCAAAAAAATAATCGAAACCGAAATTTAGAACATCTAACCAACATAATTTTCCTGTCGTTTATTTGCGCTAAAAAAAATCCTGCTCAAGCGCGATGTAAAGAGGAAGACGCGTGTTTTACATATAAGCCTATATTTGTCTGGGTCCGGACACTCGTGACAATCCCAAGCACATCAATAAAAGCAGCAGCATCTACTGAGAAATGGTCCCATTATTACTGTAACCACCATTAGTATCAACCGCGACAGATGTAAGTCGAAACTACACTTCACGTCAACGGCTCATAACACGGCAGCTCAGGTGGTGTCATTTATTACAGCAGAACAAACTCATAATGCGTGACAGACACGTGAAGTCATGTCAACTCTTTCAATGAGACATTCCTGCGGAAATAAAATTTCTGGAAAAATGGTTCTAAAATATCACAGTAGACAAATATGTCTACAATTAGTATTGTACTGTATCAATATTAGCATATTTGCATATATGTCTTTACGCCCCAGATTACGTCACCTCGTTATTGGACAAAATGGAATTGTTATGTTTTTCCATTCCCTTAAATCTTGGAAAAATATAGATTTTTGGGAAAATTATGGTAATTAAGAGCTTTATGGCAACACCTTAAATCATGTAATATTGCCATAATAATTCCTCTCTTGAATGGCTGTCCTCAGTAAAATAATTATAGTCATAATGAGAACAATTGCAGATTATTATGCATCTGAAACCTCATTTAATTTTTCCATTGCTGTCTTTGAATGGCAATCAGACAGACCCAGGTAGATGGCATCAAAACCATGAGGATAGGCTTCACCCCCTGCACCCCCAGCACCGCACTGTCCCAGCCTTAGCAATGCGTGTCCAATGTTGGGGGCGGAGCCACTGAGGAAGCACCCTGGCATTGAAGGGTGAGGTCCTTTAATTTGTTTTGATTACATTTGAATATCATTCTCCAGGATCCATGACTCCACCTTTAACGTGTAAGGAGGACGAAATGGTCTATATTTCTGTGTGTGTGTGTGTGTGTTCACACATGTGTGTTTGTGTCTGCTTGCATGGGTGCGTGCGCGTGTGTGTGTGCATGTTTGCGTGCGTGTGTGTGCATGTTTGCATGCGTGGGTGTGTGTGTGTGCGCATGTTTGCGTGCGTGCGTGTGTGTGTGCGCGTGTGTGTGTGTGCGTGCGTGTGTGTGCGTCTAGTTGACCTACCTGTCTGGGACTGTATGACACAGCTGTTCTCCAGAGATCAGATAGAACGTCTGTCAGCCAGGGGTCCCGTGAGGCTCTGTAGTAAAGACATATACGCCCACCCCGCCCTCCTTCAACACACACACACACACACACACATGCCCTATGCTTAGCGTACTCCGTTAAGAAAGTGTTTCTGTGTAGTCAGCAATCCGTTGGAATACACATTATTTATTTTGGCGTAGAGGAGAAGATAAGCACTTCTGTCTCTTTGACTTTCTCCTCTCAAACTTTCTGCCCATTCTGGCATTTTCCAGGCAGTTAACATTGTGACTGCTGTTCTGAATTATTTTGCAAATGTACATCGCCGATAACAATAGTTTTGTACCTGGCTAACTCTCCTCTATAGCGTCAAAGTGTCCATTTATTCCAGTGCTTCCTATATGGAGGTCTCGTTAAGGTTTCAATAAACTGTGGACAAAGCTTCTGTGAGCCTGACGCACTGTAAAATACTGTAAGCCTCAATAGTGTGTGTTCAGAGATGTGTCAGAGCCACTAATAAATAAATTGACGTAACAAATAAATACACATAACACAATAAGTGTGTGATGCTAATAACCCTTACAATCATATTTAGTTTATGTTTTACAAAGCACTCACTAATGTTATAAGAATCATCACTGAAATGCCACCTGGGTTGACGTGACTATCTGCGCAGAGAGTTTAAAAGTAAACAGAAGTTGGCAGAAGTGACATTGCGGGCAAGCGTTGAAAACGGTTTGTGTCCAGGAGGATGTTTTCACTAGAGGAGAACAAACACCCTCCAGAGGCTTGTGCGCAAAGACCACTAGGCCAAGCGGGACCATCCGGGGCTGAGATTTTAACACAACGTGTAAGTACAGTACCTCGAATGGCCACTTGAGGCTGACTGCAAAAGAAAGTCAATACCGTAAACTCAAATATTAAAATGTTTTATTTTCACCAATATTAAAACGGCAGGGAGGGATTGTCTATTTAGAAATTATATACAGTCTATGGGGAAGACTTGCATGATATACATAGTCAGGTAAGGGTAAATATGCTTTAATTGTCACATACAAATGCATGTAGAGAATATCATCCTCTGTATTTAACCCATGGGCGGCACCCCTGGACCAACTCCGGGTAGAGGCCAGTGTGACTGGTCACATGGCACTGCCTGTGGAGTGAACAGGTTTTTTGATAGTGGGGGAAACCAGAGCAAACCTACACAGACACGGGGAGAACATGCAAACTCCACACAGAAAGGCCGGGGCGACCGGGGTTCAAACCCGGGACCTTGCTGTGAGGCCACAGTGTTTCCACTGGGCGTGTAGGTGAGAGGTCAAATCACCTCCTCGTTTCAGTCATGTGACTTTTAACAGTGTAGCGTTGCCGTTTGATGGGTGGGCCGTGGGGGTCAAACCTCTTAACCTTTGGGCTTAGATCCGGATTGACTGCAGTTTGTTATTCTGGTTTAATCTGTTGTATTTGTTTCTCAAAATAAATCAGCAGTTACAGTTTAATGGCGGTAATCAATCAGCCTAATTTGTCAAACATGACTGCAGTCTAAAGTAGGAAAACAAATATGCTCTGAGCATCTATCTTGGAGGATAATCATAACAGGCATAACAAACAAGCACTATTTCATTCAGTAATGAACAGAGAGGCTGCAGCTTCAAGTACTGCACTGTACCGAGGCTGTTTGCATGTGTAATTGTGGTGCAGGTCAGATTTGATTAATTCAAACTGTTTAAATCTGCATTTGGGATACAGCTTCAACCATGACAAGTATAAACATTAGCTTTAAATACATGTAAACTGGCCACAATCAAAGTGATTCAAACATCCAATCTGTTCATTTACAATATGGAGACTAGGCTATTTTATGGTAATATTGTTAAAATATCACAAGCAGACATCTCTCAAAATTCATACATTTACCAGCAGATGCACAGTAAATGTATTGTTGTCAAGGGTGTGAAATGCTATCCTATAGTTACTGCACATGTCTTTGGAAAGAGTAGTGTGACGTTTCTTTAATGCATTTGAAAGTTTAATCCCAGCGTTCTATACAGGTGATTGGACGTACAACCATGGCTTCATGGTTCTACAGAATGTGCTATATCTTTTTAGGTTAATCTGCTGTAGCCTTAGTAGTCATGTCTGTCCACAAAAACCTTGTGGTGCCATTTTGTGAATTGCTAGACCCGGTTGGCTTCCTTGAAGGGTATGGGTCAAACACGCCCACTTTCTTCACCTTCATCTGCCAGGTATGAGAAAAGGAGCATGTTAAGATCATAGACTGTATATATAAATGGACAGACCCTCTGTGACGTCATCATAGACTGTATATATAAATGGATAACCCCTCTGTGACGTCATCATAGACTGTATATATAAATGGATAACCCCTCTGTGACGTCATCATAGACTGTATATATAAATGGACAACCCCTCTGTGACGTCATCATAGACTGTATATATAAATGGATAACCCCTCCGTGACGTCACCCAAAGCTTTCCTTACAGATTTTAACACAGCGCTGTCCTGGCTCTGGCCATCGTCATCTTGGCAGTACGTCACACCTCCTGTAGCGCCCCCCTATGCCCCTATTCATTCTAATGGGATAAATGCATGGCTAATAATACAGTAGGCATTATTATTATTATTATTATTATTATTATTATTATTATTATTATTAAGGATAGAAAATAAGAGAGAGAGAGAGAGCTTCTGTTAAGTGGTAGGGAGGTCAGTGGCTGATTCTGAAGAGGTGGGTCTCTTGAGGAAGATGGGTAGTAACACTAAGGTGCTGAATGCTACGTTAACCTAGTCAATGTTTCTCAATGAGGTCTTTATCGCGTAGGTCATATACTGCAGGGCAACAGGCTACAGCTGACGGGTCTATTCGTTTTCGATGTGCTGATAGCAGGTATCGGCAATGCTATTGAGTAACTTGACAATACTGTTGAGTAACTATCAATAAGTTCTCATTTGAACAGCTAAATCAAGCTGTCATGCTGTGGCTGGAACAGGGGGAAATTGGGCGTTTGGGAGGGCTTAAAGCAGTCGTGCTTTTTGGTGACAGAGTATTGCACCCGGAAGAACTGGCTCGCAATACACACCATTTAAATATGTGTTAATGGCGTCACTGCTCCACCAGATGTTTTTCAGTTGCCACACTTGGCTCATATGGTGTTTCATTATATTCTCTTGATGCTTATGTACATAATATATTCTTTCTAACAAGCACGAGCCTTGTGGTTGGTAACTCAGGTGTCGCAGGTTGTGACATGCTCTTCTGTTTGTTAGAGACGCATTAGGACCACTTTAGACCTTTGAATAATGTGCATTCCTGTGACAATGAGCAAAGCCTTTGTAATTTTTTCTATTCTATCTATTGTAAGTCTATGGGCTGGAACCAAGTGCATGACACAACAACATCTTAAAACAAAGAAGCTTTATTCGTATCTATTGGCAGCCAAACACCAAAACATTAAGTTATGGGTTGTTCGCGAACGAACCGGCTCCTTTAAGTGAGCAATGAGAGCCAAATCCTGTATGAGAGCCGTTTTAAGAGCATTGCCAAAATTGCCGTTCCATATTCGCGCCATAAATTTTTGTATAGTCAAACAAACTGTAACGCTGTGGTGCGGGATCGGCAAGAACCAGACGCAGGTTTTAGAATGAACAGTTTTAATAATAATGAAACACGCAAAACACTCTCCCCACAGCAACTGACAGGAAACAATAACCGACAAAGAAACAAACAGAACCCCCATCCTAAATACCAAAGCAAAACAATACTTAATCAGTGCAAACACCCGCGAGACAAGGAGCGCTGGGGAAGTGCACGTCTGGAAACCGAGGGCGGGAGCACGCAGGCTCCGGTAACGGTGGGAGGGGGTGAGCTGCCCATCGGCGGCGCGGCCCAGACCGTTACACAAACCCGTACAATTTTGTGATGATGTAGACCAGGGGTGGGCAATTCTGGTCCTGGAGGGCCGGTGCCCTGCATGTTTTAGATGTCTCCCTGCTCCAACACACCTGATTCAAATGAATGGGTCGTTGGAAGCCTGCTAACGAACCCATTCCCAGTCCCTCCAGGATTGCCCACCCCTGATGTAGACCTACCATGTATGCTGAGTAGTCTATTCGATTGTTTTATTAGAATGTAATAATGTAGTTTATTAACGGCATGAATAACTGAGAATAGGCCTACAGTATCATTTCAAATAGACTTCAGATCTACACTGCAAAACTATATCTATCTTCTAACCTCTTCTAACTAGATTTAAAATCTAGTTGGTCTTGTTTCTAATATAAATGGCTTATCTAGTGACTTAATTTAAGTAAATGCACTTAAATGTGAAATCTTATAAAGTGAATTTCACTTACTGCACTGGCAGCCATTTTGTCTTGTTTTAAGCATTAGTCAGCTCATAACTAATATATTTGCACTTATATTTGATAGGGCATTTTTTGCAGTGTAGACTGCCTTTTAACCAAAATATAGCCTATAATCTACACTCAAAAAAATGTACCTTGCTTTTTTCATTTAGTATATCTCTCCGACAACAAAGCACTCGAACACGACGTACTCGTAAGTCCGACTTCACAAGCGGCAAGTAGGAACCTCCGACATACACGTTAAGACAGCATATACTGCATGCACGGGGAGACAGACCATTGGGCAAAGATGAGGGGCAGGTCAAAAGCAACATTGTAAACACAGAACAAGGTGAACTGAAAACAAGTGGAACTAATTAGTCAATTACCTATGAAACACAAGTGGCGGGAACAGAGACAAAGGAAAGGGAAAACACTGAGTTGGATTTGGGGAAACACGAAACAACAGGCAACTAATGTGTTTGTGAAAAACCTAATTTTTTTCAGTTTTGGAAGAGGTTATGTACGTAACGCAGCTGAAGTCAAATGCCGGCTCACGTTGCGTGCATCGGTGGTGTCATTCCCGTCACTTTGTGTTATCAGAGCAGAACAGCAGTCCATACAACATGTCTGTGGCGTGAAGATCTCCAGCGATATCAGTCATCATTTGAAATGCACGCCAAGCTCTGTGTGGCTAGATTGAAGGGATTACAGTAAAGGTCACAAATATATGAGATGCCACCGCTGGTGTATTAGTGAAAGAAGAAAGTAAATGTCATTGGTTTTTAGAGTTGCATTGCACTCCTGTATGAATAATGCGATTGGGGGGAGGGGGGTTTAAACAAAGAATATACAGGAAGCCAAAGCTTTTGTAGCAACCTGCAATAGGCCTCTATGTGCCACAGCTTGACTCTTCTGTAAGTGCTGCCAAATGTGTCTGTGGGTATTTGATTATGGAAGTCCATAGACCCTCCTTGATGAGAGGCCTGACAGATTTCATTTTCAAGTTTGAGTTTAGTCCGTAAAAGCGCACGGTGACTTGAAAATGTATTTGCATTTGAAGGGAGGCGCTGTTTAGCTTATTTCATTTGAATATGGTGCGCTGCAAA
>JAODTR010004429.1:0-12065 GCA_025399935.1 Amblyopsis rosae | reverse complement strand
TTGAGTAAGCACTAATTTACAGTGAATGGAAACTAATACACGGGAGCCTCTAGCGTTCAATAATAATTACTACACTTTGAAATGTCTTGCTTACACAGCGCACCTCGCAGTGCAGCATGGCCTCGGAAAATCTGCCAAACCACCTCGGACAAAAAAATCAGCAGATCTGTAAATATATTTTTTCATTTTTGCCTGACCATGTTTTTCTCTACAATCAAACATCTGATGTAGTAAGACGTCAGTAAGATGTTCCAATAGCATCCAGCTGCAGCCCTGCGGACCACAGCTGGCTAAACCTCCGCTGGCTAAACAAACGTAATTTACGTTTTATATAATAAAACACACATTTTTTATAAAATATATATATATATATTATATATATATATTATATAAATAATCAACCTGATTAAACCTCTGCTGGCTAAACAACAACGTAAAATGAAAAAGAAACTATTAGAAATGTTTTTTATTGGTTACTGGTACTAAACTCAAACTTAACTCTAAAGATGTTAATCTATTATTTGAAAATAATTAATTGGATCAGAACAATAATTATTTTTTTAATCTTCTAATAATTTATGGAAAGTATATAATCCATAAATGGGTTAGAAATGTGCTAAATGTTGTTTTTTTCAAGTTGGGCAATATTTGAAATCTTTAAGCTTAACAATTACAAAGCTAAAAAAAAACGTGTATGTATGTGAAGACTCATTTGTCTTTGTGCAGTTGTTTACCCCTTTGTTCGAAAGGTGTAAACGTAAAAGGTAAAAAGTTTGTAATGTGAATAAATAATAAAAAAATAAGATAAACGTAATTTCTCTTTACAAAATGTCTTTTCTAAACATCACAAATTTCAGTTTAAATAATATCCTGTTATAAATGGGTTATAAGTCACAATAAGACGAATACAAATTTCGTCAATATACTGACGCATCACAATTTCGTCAAATGTTAGACGATTTTCTAGCTAAAACTGTCGTCTGTTCTAGGTACATTTAATTGTAAACTGAAAAGTCAAAATGGCGATGAATAATTGCAAGAGTAGGCCTATATATTTCAATTTTTATGGTGACTTAAATCTATGGTTGAAGACATATGAAAACGACCACAAACATTTCCCCAATGTAATCGCACTTGCCATGTGGTTGGTAGATGTAGCGGTGTCATCAAGATTTGAAAAAATTGCCCGATACAGGAGCAGGCACTATTGCGATCGTGATTGACCAAATGGGGCCTGGAGGTCCGAAATGGGCGATGCCTGTAACGACTCGCAACGACCAAAGGGAAGGTGGTAGAGAGAAGTCGGGCATGTCACCCATTTTGCCCAGCCCCGCGCTACGCAAAATAGGAACCAACTAAGCTGTCGTAGTTGAGGAGTGGGAGATAGACCCTTCCTCTTTTACATTGCGACTCTTGCCCAATTCAGGTCCCTTGTATTGCGAGCCCTACATTTTTCCACGACTCATCTTTGATTGTCAGCCATTTCGCCCCCAAAGGTGATAGAGAAAACGGGAGCAGGTCCCCTCGTTCACCCAAGCCTGCTCTACAAGAAATAAGAACCAACTTAGATGTCAGATTTGAGGAGTGGGAGAGACCCCTGAAATACCAGTTACCCAATCCAGGAGACTAGAATTGAAACTTTGCTCAATTGAATACCATTTTATTCAATTTCCATCAGTCCGAGTTTTGAAAGCGTCCCGACGACAGGGTGAGGTCAGATAGAGTGGAGGGTCGCCGAGGAATGGAATAAGACCCCTGTCCATCAGTTACACCTTGGCAGTCACTAGCAGGTCTTAAATGTAGTTTTGTCTTCCACAATGAACTTTAACGTCATTATCCTATATAATCCACCATCACACGGTGTCTCGTTTTATTATGAACTAGATGAATTGTTGCAATTATTAAACTGTAGATCTGAGTCGTTATTTTTTGGATAAAAGTTGCAAACTAAAGTTGAAAAGAATTCTGTCAAAAACAAAATTTTCAACAGATAGTCAAAGGTCCAACAAGAATAACTCGAAATAGTAAAACCATGATTGACCTTATATTTACAAATAGACCCGAACGAGTCACAAGAACTTATAATTTAATAACAGCCCTTTCTGACCATAACATGACCTTAACTGTACGAACACTAATAAAACAGCGTTTACCAGTGTTTATGAATGAACATAAACAAAGCAATGATATCGTTCCCAAAAATAAAATGCCTGAATTTACAAATGAAATAAATAACTGACTGGAACAATGTCTTACAAAGGAATGATGTAGACAATTGCTGTAACACTTGAATCAATACACTCACAGAAAGCAAGCGACGACTAACCTCTCTACCTTGGTTGAATAATGACATTCGCAAGGTTATGAAGCAATGAGATTTGGCACTGAAAAATGCATTGTCCACAAAGATAAATACGGATATGCTTATTTTTAAGGGATTGAGGAATAGGGTAGTTGGGAACTGATTGCGGAATCTAAAGGAAATCGTACCTCAATCTGGAAACATAAATAGCCTCACTAGTCATAAACCCAATAAACGAAAAGCAGTAAAGGAGCTGGAAATAAATGGAGAGACTATTACTGATAGTAAAGAAATCGCGAATCAATTTAGTAATTATTTCATCCGATCAGTGGAGGAGCTTGCTGAACATTTTCAACCAGTACAATTATCACAGGTCAATATAACATTCATTAGAATTTTTTTACATCAAGGAGGTTGACCAAGAGAAAGTAGGTAAAATCATTAGGGAATTAAAAAATGCAAAGGCAAAATATATGTTTGGAATGGATACTGCTTTTATAAAAACATATAGTCTTAGTCTTATCAAGCCTATAACACATCTGATCAACCTCTCCATCAAAACTGGGGTATTCCCCGAAAGGTGGAAAACAGCTGTCATAACATCAATTTTAAAGGATGGAGTGCCAGATCAAACTAGCAATTATAGACCTATTTCTATCTTGCCTGTTCTTTCCAAAGTTTTAGAAAAAAATTGTTGCTGAACAAATGGTTGACCACCTTGAAAGTGAAAAACTTAGTTGCCCTAAACAATTTGGGTTTAGGCCAGGTTATTCTACAGAATTGGCAAATTGTTACCTCACTGAAAATATTAAGAGCTCATTGGACAAAGGTAATGTAATGGCAGCTGTGTTTTTAGACCTTAAAAAGGCTTTTGACACTAACCCACATTGCACTTGTAAACAAACTTAAAACCTTTACATTTCAGTACAAGCAACCAAATGGGTTGCATCATACCTCCAAAGTAGCGAACAATGTGTAAACATCAATACAGAACATTCTACCCCTTTTCAACTTAGAATGGGCATTCCACAAGGCTCCATTTTGGGGCCTCTACTCTTCAGCTTATACATAAATGATCTACCAGCTTTCTGTAAAAGAACTAGCTGTCAAATGTATGCAGATGACACAGTTATCTACGTATCAGCTAAAACATTGTGTACCTGCAGAGATATTAACATCTGCAATTAAATGCATATCCCAATGGCTCAAAAACAATCATTTAACTCTAAATTGTAAAAAACTGTCTCAATGTGTTTCTCTATGAAAATGAAAACAAAAGACAAACTTAGAATCAAAGTAGAAAGTGAGGAAATAGGGTTTCAGTAAGTGTATGTATAATGTATAATCTTTAGGGATGATTTTGGACTCCGAATTAAAATTTGATAAACATGTTAAAAAGCTATGCAAGAATATAAACACTAGTTTGAACTGCTTTATAATGATAAGACATTACATACCTCTTAAAGCAGCTCAGCTTTTCATGCATACCATAATATTTTCAAAAATATCCTATTGTGTTACTGTATGGGCTCAGGCAACGTCAACTGTCAAACCCATTACATTACTATACAAGCAAGCTTTGAAAATTATGGACCAAAAACCAACTAAATGGCGTCATTGCATTATTTTTAACAAATATAACTTACTCAGCTACGGCAGTTTTATCAAGTTGTCTTTTGTGAAACTCATTTTTAAATGTGTGTATAATCTTGCTCCAGCTGCGCTATTTCCACATGTAACCCATAGAAACAACTGCAGTATAACCACTAGGGGATCAGCAAATGGAAATTGTAAGGTAGATCATTGTAAAACCACGTTTGGTCAATCATCTTTTACAGTAAAAGGAATACATATGTGGAATGCCTTACCAACTGTCATAAAAACACAAACTAATCTGACCACTTTTAAAAATATGGTAAAACTTTGGCTGAAACAAAATCAAACATGTGACCATTGACCCTGTTTATGAGTGTGAGTGTGCCTGTATGTACAGTGACATACAGGTAACACACAAAGACAAAGTACACATTGTAAATGTAATCCAGGTAAATATTTGACTGTCGCATATATTTTATTCTTGTAATTTATTTTATTATTAAGTTTTTACTGATTATGTTTACTGGCTGTTTTTTTAAAGGTCTAACCAAGGACAGGTGTCGCAAATTAGCAGCTTAGGCTATAAACCCTACATTAAATGCATCTATTTCCAGATTACTATGTAACCTGTTATAATGTTTATTGTGTTGTCCCTGATAAATAAATAAAATTTTATGAAAAAAATGAAATTATATCTGAAGTCACGTGGTTCTGTGACATTCGTAGGCGGAGCTGTGCCCAAAAGACTGTTTGCCCAAATCAGGGGCTTTAAGACCACTCCGTGCCATTGAAAATAGGGAACCTTAGATTTTTTACATTTTAAAGCTTTTTTATGGATTTTTTTAAGACATGGTCTCCAAATCAACACCACATTTTCATCCCCACGGCCCGACAAGACCACAGAATTTTCACGGTCCTAGAGCATTCCCCCCCCAAAAATGGCTCCCAGGGGCCCCTGAAAGGTTGCAGGGGCCTAAAATTGAAATGGGTTTTTCGGCTTGTCCCTGTAGCTGCTCAGTTAATTTGGCAACATTTGCTACTTTCAATCCCTGAGAAAAGCCTTCGCCCAATTGGGGTGCTTTTATATTGACCAAAATTGCCCGATCCAGAGCACGACTCCTAGCGATTCGGAACCGTAGGCCGATCCCCCAGATGTCAGTCCGGGGCGTGGCTGTGGACAACATATCCGAGTTTTGAAAGGATCGGACCGCCAGAAACAAAAAACAGCTAGGGTTAGGGTTGAACCTCCAAAATCTGATGCAAAAGGTCTCTGACTTGGAGTACCTGAGACTATGAAATGTAAGGCCTTTTCCTCAAATTTTCCTTTGCGGATCACCTAGTGGGCCGTGATATGGAGGGTGTGTACAGGGGGCCCCCCCGAGAACCGGCTCACTGATTTTAGGGCCTCTTCGCTGTTTGGGAAGACCGGGAGGCCCCTCTCCAAAAAAATAGGTTGCTCTTTGAATTAGGAATCGGATTGCCCAATTGAAATGCTCAGAAGTCCCCGGCTGAGCGCCAATATGTTGGAGTTCACCCTGGTAGACGAGAAGGTCGCCTCCCTGCGCCTACGGGTTGTGAGGGGTAAACTCTGTTGTCTGGACAGACTTGGTAAGCCCTAACGGGTAGTGCGGGTGAACTGGGAATGTCTGGAGAAGGCCCCTGTCCGTGAGTTCTTCAACTCACACCTCCGGCGGAGCTTCTCTTGTATCCTTGTGGAGGGTGGGGACATTGAACCTGAGTGGGCAATGTTCAAGGCTTCCAATGCTGAAGCTGTGGTGAAGAGCTGTGGTCTCAAGGTCTTAGGTGCCTCAAGGGGCGGTAACCCTCGAACATCGTGGTGGTCAGGGAAGCCGTCCGACTGAAGAAGGAGGCCTTTCGGGATATGTTGTCCCGGAAGACTCTGGAGGCGGCTGAAAAGTACCGACGGGCCCGAAGGGCTGCAGCATCTGCATTAGCAGAAGCAAAGCAGCGAATGTGGGCGAGCTTCGGAGAAGCCATGGAGAAAGACTTTCGGTCTGCACCAAAGTGTTTCTGGAAAACCATCTGTCACCTTAGGAGGGGGAAGCAGGGAACCATCCAAGCTGTGTACAGCAAGAATGGGACGCTGTTTACCTGTTATTTACAGCACAAATGTGGATTAATTTAAACAATAAAACAAAACAAAAAGAATAAGAAAGAAAATATTATAAACAAGATGGTACATGATAAAAGCCAGAATGTAAGGTAAAAATAATAAAAACATTATCTGGAGGTGAATTTCCTTAATCCCTCTAACTAACTTATCCTTTCACGGTTAACTCTCCTAGCGGTACTTATTTGCCTGCCCTAGATCAGCTGCTAGCAGGACTTAATTGCATGCCCTAGGCTTTTCAGAGTTCCAAACAAATGTGAGGTATGCTTATTCCTCACCAAAACAACAAATACAAACATAATGCAATAGGAATATTTCTCACTGAGACCTGCTACAGCATAATGGTAAATTGGATAATATAGCTCACCATCGGCCATTGGGAAAGTCATCCCAGTCCTGGGTTCTGTAGATGTAACTCTTGGGTCTAGAGGCCCAAAAAATAGGACGTACATCTTCCACCTTTCGTTTGGGATGGGCACTGACAGCCCAGGGAAGAGGTCGCCTAGTAAAATCAAACATAAACTTAGTGTCAGTACTAACAGCTGTAAACAACAAATGTTTAAACCTCATTAATACATACATTTAGAAATTGAGTTCAGATGTGCGAGAAAGTTTATTCTTTAAATAATTGTTTATTTTAATATTTTAACAAAAGACACCCAGTAAAATATAAACTACACTTAATATAAACTTTTCTTGCTGTGTAGCCACCACAGACCTGGGGTCTTCTATCCATAAGCCCAGCTGACGAAGGACCTCCATTGTTGCCACCTCACGGTTCAGTGTGTAGAAGTGGAGGCCAGGCACTTCACCACTTTCCAGTAGCACACGGCACATTTCCACTGCCTGTTGGATGCCATAGTTGCGGATGGCAGCATCATTGTCTTTGATGGGTTCGACTACTCTGGTTATCTCCTCTGGTATCTCCAATTTGGACAGTTTGACTAGCTGCCGCAGTGACTGGTAGCCCTTGTGTGGGAAATGTTTGGTGCAGTGGTTATAGCTACAGTATGACAGACAGCTGGAAACAATTTGGCATGCTAATTAGGGTTGAACGATTAACCATTTTCAAATGGAAATAGCGATATGAAACAATGGCAATTAGCATATCGCAATCATACAATTTCTAAGTGCGTCTGACCCAGGTTTTTATTTTGCTCAAATTCATGCCGTCCTCCTTGTTTGACGGTCATTCTAACTAATCAATCTGTCGGTCCTCTACATGTGAATACATATCAGAAATTCCCCAAGGCGACTGCATACTCCCACCAACAAATAAGGGTTTTTCCTGCATAGAGGCACTTTTTGGCGCCTGTCAAAGGGTTTTAGAGAACGCCAAAGGAAAACCACCAGCTCCAAAATTATATGAATTGAAAATACAATGAATATGCGCATGAATAAAAATGTTGGTCTGCGAAGGTGAAAATTGATTTAGGGGCACTACTGCAAGTGACTAATCACTGTTCCCAGCTGAAATATGCTTGTGTTTATTAAGTGCCCCATGCACAATGACAGTTGTTCCATGCACACAAGTTCCAAAGAGGATGAATGTGAAAATTGTTTCATCATTACCGCAAGTACTACACCCACGCGCATTGAGAATTATGTCCCAATTCTCTCGAAGCGAGTTGCGAACCAGTTGGAACTCCGTTCGAACACACTTTCCCATTTTAGCTACCTTATCACTGTTAAGCTAACACGCTAACTTTTATCACTGTCGTGTGTTCGCCAAACGCTAGAAAATGCCTGCGGTTGATAGAGGAGCTTTATGTCCTGCGATCTTGACAGACAGGCTTTAAAACTGTAGCCTACTGCGCAGTCAGGGTAAAAGCATGTTGGAATGAAAAGCCTATGCAGTCAGATATCAGATATCATTATTATCTTACATGGTTTCATATATATATATATATATATACACACACACACACACACACATATATATACACACACACACACACACACATATATACACACACACACACACACACACACACACACACACACACATATATATATATATGTGGTATTATAGTATTATGAGAACAAATACAACATGTATAATGTCCAATAGGCCTAATGTCTATTTAATTCAAAATTGGGTTTGCTGAAAATTCCTATATTCTACAGTTCTACATTCTTAAATATGAGGATAGTTAGGCTACTGTAGAATTTCTAACAATGATGTAGAAAACTATCTATATAGCCTATGTGACTATGTCACATTTTTGAGGAAACATTTTATGGAGGATATTTTATAACATGATCATACACTAATCATGTCTACAGATCTGTTATACATCATGTTTTTCCTTAAACATAATTTAAACTGTGCCCCCAAATATTTGGCTATACTTGCATTACATTTTAAAACTCGCTCCTTGTGCTCCTTAGAGGAAACTAAGCATAGAGCCCTGCTTGCCACAGTTCTTCATAGACCTAGCTTCTCAAAGTGCACAAAATTGCTGCATTTAACTTGAAAATCTCCCTTCATCTATCCGGATTTTAAAGTTCAAATGACTGGGTCGTTATCAGGTTTCTAACGACCCATTCATTAGAATCAGTTGTGCTGGAGCAGGGAGACATCTAAAACATGCAGGGCAGCAGCCCTCCAAGACTGGAATTGAATAGCCCTGATCTAGGGACATGCGAGCTTTTGAAGCACACATTTTCCCTGCATTTTCCCAGCTCGTATCTCCCCTCAAATATAGAAAGCGATGCGCTGCAGTTAGCCAGCCAGCCTGCCCAGTGGCAGAACGTAAAGTAAAACATTAGAAATTTAAGGGAGAATTTACTTCTAATTACAAGAATTATCATTAGACATGCACCGGGCGGCAATAATTATATTCCCGCAGTTGTGGTCTTGACCGGTCTCGAAGTAAAATCCCGAGACCTCTTGGTCAGAGACCGAGACAAGACGGTAAAAATGTGGTTGAGTCTGAGACGAGGCCAAGACCTTAAAACAGTGGTCTCGGGACCGGACTCGAGACCAAGACCGGTCTTGAGTACTACAACACTACACAACACACATTGCTGCCACATAAAAATTAAAAAAAAGATCAGCATCACATTATTGCAACAGGACAGTTGAATTCTCGTTTTTGTCTGCACACGCAAACATCTGAATGCTCAATAAAATGTCTCAAGTTCACCAAGCAAAAAGGCTAGAATAAGCCTATAGGGTAACGCTCAATTGTAGCCTAGCCCTGAGCTAAATGAGCCATACAATAACGAAGATAGGCCTCATTGCATGCTGAGGGCAGTCTGTAACAAACAATGACAATAACAAACTGACCTCGAGAGAACTCAATCTTCAGGGCCATTAATTCAAACTGCTTAGAAATTGATAGGGTTAACAATAACCCTAAGTCTATACCTGATATTCCTTCTGTAGAGCCAATCTTGGATGTGTATGCCGTCACAGTGTAGACAGAAAGACCCGATGTTTCAAGTAATAATATTTCAGTATAGGCAAATTTCTAGACTCATATGCCTATCCCAACTATAGTCGGCTTTACGGCTTCCATTGCTCTTTGTGCTAGTTTCATTCTAAGTGTTTGTTAAATTAATCTGTTTGAATGTTTCATGGATTTCGGCTCTCCTTCTCTGAGGTGCACTCTGATTGGGCAACGTGTGTTGGCTCCTGGAGCGTACCAAGTGAAATAAAGGAAGGGGATGTAGTGGGATGTTTGTTGTCTTATGTATTGTGGCTAAATGTTAATTATGACTGAATGATGCATTATGTTTTGAACTTTATCTATATTTCTCAGATGATGTAGGACTTAAAGCTTGGTCGGGTGTTTGACAGACTGTCAAACACCCGCTTAAAGAATGATGTGGCCACAGGGTCAATACATGAGGTGAAAGAGTTAATTTCGTTGAAAAACATTAAGTGTAACAGAAGTAAATGTTCCCATAGTTACATAACTACCAGGTTTGCTGCTGTCATCAATGGATAAAGTGGTAGTTGGAATGCTGGCTCTAATGTACGCTATTTTGTTATTGAAGAATAATGCTAGCTCTTCACTTCAAGGCAGAGGGCTGTGGGGGAGTAGGGGTGGTAATCAAAAGCTGTCGGGTGTGCTGTCACATGGGTGGCGGTGAAAGTCAAGAACCTTGATGGACCAGACCCTGTCATGTTCTGCTGCCCAGTCCATGTTTCCCCTGTGTTTCTGGTCTTGCCCGAGTTGACTGTCATTAATTTCACCTGCCACTCGTTGTCTGTGTCCACTGGTCTGTCTTGTGTTCCTGTATTTAAGCCCTAATGTGTTCTGTTGTCTTTGTGGAATTATCATTTTATGTCTGTGCCTTGTGTTATATGCCCCTGTTGGAATTAAAAACCCTGAAATCTAGCGATCAGCATGTCGTGCATTTGGGTCCACCCTGCCGGAGAACGTGACAGACCCGGGCAGCAGAAGCTGGCTCTGGGGACGTGGAACATCAACTCTCTGTGGGGGAAGGAGACAGAACTGCGGAAGGTGGAGCGCTACCATTTAGATCTGGTGGGGCTTACCTCTACGCAGTCTTGCTTCTGGAACCATACTCCTGGATAAAAAGATGGACTTTATTCTACTTTGGAGTTGCCCAGGGTGAGGCACCAGGCGGGTGTGGCAATACTCACAAGTCCCTGGCTGAGCGCCTCTATGTTGGAGTTTACCCCGGTAGACAAGGGGTTTGCCTCCTTGTGCCTACGGGTGGTGGTGGGAAAAAAACTGACTGTTGTCTGTGCATATGCACAGAACAGCAGTTTGGAGTACTCTGCCTTTTTGGAGACCCTGAATGGAGCCCTGAATGGGGCTCCAGTATGGGACTCCATAGTTCTACTGGGAGACTTCAACGCGCACATGGGCAATGACGGAGATACCTGGAGAGGAGTGATTTGGAGGAAAGGACTTCCGAATCTAAACCTGAGCGGGCGTTTGTTGTTAGACTTCTCTGCTAGCCATGGACTGTAACAAACACCATGTTCGAACATAAGGATGCTCATAAGTGTACGTGGTACCAGAGCACCCTAGGCCGACGGTCGGTCGATTTTGTGATCGTATCATCTGACCTGAGGCCGCATGTTTTAGACACTCGGGTGAAGAGTGGGGCAGAGCTGTCAACTGATCACCATCTGGTGGTGAGTTGGGTCAAGGGGTGGGGGAAGACTCTCGACAGACCTAGTAATCCCAAACGAGTAGTGTGGGTGAACTGGGAACATCTGGAAGAGGCCCCTGTCCCTGAGATCTTTAACTCACACCTCCGGCGGAGCTTCTCTGGCATCCCTGTGGAGGTTGGGGACATTGAACCTGAGTGGGCAATGTTCAAAGCTTCCATTGCTGAAGCTGCAGCGGAAAGCTGTGGTCTAAAGGTCATAGGTGCCTCAGGGGGCGATAACCCTCAAACATCGTGGCCATGGAGAAATAATTTCGGGGGGGACCAAAGTGTTTCTAGAAAATCATCGCCACCTCAGGAGGGGGAAGCGGGGAACCATCCAAGCTGTGTACAGTAAGGAATGGACACGGTTGACCTCAACTGAGGAGGTAATTGGGCGGTGGAAGGAACACTTTGAGGAACTCCTGAATCCGACTGACTCTGTGGTGGAGACAGAGCTGGAGGATGATGGGGGATCATAGTCATTTCTCTGCGGGAGGTCACTGCGGTAGTCAAACAACTACACAGTGGCAAAGCCCCAGAGGGATTGATGAGATCCGTCCAGAAATGCTAAAAGCTTTGGTTGTGGAGGGAATGTCTTGGATGACACGCTGTTACGTATGATGGAATCTAGCCAATATATTCGCTATATATAAAGAAACATACGGTGGTGGTAAAGAAAGAATGGTTACATTTATTTTGCACTAGACAAATACATACATAAACCAGACAAGCGTCAGACAAATACCGACAGACACGGAGAAGGGACTATGAGCGATTCCCAGTGAGAACAAATAAGGTGCACTACTCTAAGGAACGAATCAACCCTATAGGAAACCACTGTCTACCTTCTCGTATTTCATCCCTAACCTGACTACTCTACGCTAGGTTACAAAGGGTGCA
>JAODTR010004428.1:0-12066 GCA_025399935.1 Amblyopsis rosae | reverse complement strand
TTTTTTACTGTCTCTCTCTCTCTCTCTCTCTCTCTCTCTCTCTCTCTCTCTCTCTCTCTCTCTCTCTCTCTCTGTCTGTATTCCAGCATAGTTCTTCACATTAAGCCTCTGGACAGGAGATAAGATATGACTCTTGGAATTAAAACAGCATTTTTTACTTTGATCATCCGGCAGTATGTGAAGCTCTGACGTAAGCGTGGCCCCTCCTCTTTAATCGGATCTCCCTGCTTGTTCCACTCCCGTACTGTAATATTTCCCCTGCCCGCTCTACCCTGTGCTGGCGTGCACGTGAGCCTGCAGTGTGCACGAGAAGAGTTAATAATGAACAAGTGGAGAACGGTAAAGTCTCTCTGCCTTTCTGTTGGATCACGTCAAAAGATTGGCGCCGCGCTTCACGGTGTCAAACCCCGGCGCCAGCAATATGAAACAGCAATACCTCACGTTTTTACTGTACTGATAACACCCCGGGAGAATATAAAACACGCTCATAAGCCCCTGTAGACGTGCACTGGTGGTGTTGCTGCCCCCATACGACGATGAGTTTGTGCCACACATGAAGGCTCCGTCTCAATCTGTTTTATTGTTTCATTTTTTGTTTTTTATTATTACCACTGTGCTAAATCATAGGGTTACTCACATATACAGTATGCGAACAAACAGACAACACACACACACACACACACACGCGCGCGCATGCAGAAATGAGTGGTGCGTTCAGTAAATCGCATGTGAGATGATACGTTTTGAAGAAAGCCATTTAAGTTGCTATCATCTAACATGGAGGTCGATGGGACGGGAAGGGGAGGGGGGGCTGTTGCTATTGCTACAGTTGCAGCGTGGTTATGTAAGCCAGCTTTCCCAGCGACCGATAGCAATCCAACACCCCCCACAGGGGAGCAGAGGGTGTGTGAAACAAAGTCACACGTAGAGCACAGTACAGTACATGCTAATGCAGCCAGTGTCTGCCACAGGTACAGAGCGATACTCTCCCTCCACGCCAATTGATTTGTTAATATGCTAATGTGGTGTGATGAGATGAGAACAAACAAACTGATGCACTCGGTCGCGCGGCAAAGTGTTGATTGAGAGATGTTGACAACCAGGCGCGTAGGGATAAAAGGGGAAGCGCCTACTTTGAACCTTCTGCAGCAGCGACGTGGTACAGTGCTACACACCTGCTAATTGCACACTTTAATCATCGCATGCCTCGCACCACTGTGGGTGATCTTATTTTGTTCTTTTTTTTTTGTCAAGAACATGGCCGCCCGCCTGCATTCTAATGAATACACTGAATTTTTGTTGAGCGCGTCGCTAATTTGTGGAGCCTGGATCCACAGTGTTGACTGCAGGATTATTTCAGATGCTTCCCTTTACGGCACACAAGAGATTTGTGTTGTAAGTCCGATACATATGGTGCAATCCATTGCAGGACGGAAGTCGATATTTCCGAGTAGGTTTTACCGACTTCCGATCTAAATGTGTCACAGTGCGCTCGGGAAACCATGGAAGTCCGCAGGAAGCTAATGTTTAACGCAAGTCTCTAAATATTCTACCGCATGCTTGCAAACTACGCTGTATAAAGTAGGAATATTGAAGATGCTGTTGCTTATTACTCACACGCCGCCACTTTGCTGTGATGTGGGGGACAAGATGGTCTAGGGGTCTGGGTGTTAGGCTCCCAGCCGGTTGTGGGTTCAAACCTCGTAAATACTGTAATGCACTTTTGATAAAAGCAGTCCACTTACCATTCTGATGTGTGTTTATGTCGGCGAACTCGGACTTGAGAAATCTAGTCTGAGTTTCCGACTTTAAAGAGCGTTTCAGAGATAGTTTTTTCTGAGTTCCGAGTACAATGGATAGCACCAATAGTCCCCTTTAAGCATGTCAGCATAATAATTGTTCTTAGCATTGTCAATCACAAGTCTGTACTGTATAAGTGTTTCCGGGACAACGCGTACATTGATTAATTTCTTGCCATTTCGTTTAAGCAGAAACCACACGTATTTAACATGTTTGTATTAGACAGCCAGACTTGTGTCATTAAGATCCCCAACTAATTCCTCCAGTATACGTCCGGTTTGGTCAATGAGTTATGCACAGTAGTTGGTCATTGTGCGCTCATCTCCAGTCAAGAAGTAGGCGACCAGTAGGTCTTGAGCAGTTAGCCGGCGTTGTGTCCCAGACTTTACTGGCACAAGGTAAGTCATAGTAGGCCATGAGGTTGTCTCAAAAGCCTTGCAGCCAGGGTCCATTTATACCTCGGGCTGAATCCCACCACGTTGATTCACACTGACATATACTGATGGCAAGGGGTGCAAGATGCTGGATGTCCCCCAAGGCGGAGGCATCCTGGGAGGGGGTTGTGTAACGTCTCACGTGGCGCCTCTTTAAAAGGGAAGTCAGGAACTCCAGGGCTCATTGACTTTGGAAAGATGTTGCAGTTATTGAACATAAAAAAACAATTAAACAAATCAACAGTGGAAACACCTTCAACCTTGAAATTTACCTTAATCTATTCTTGTTGACATTTCACTCGCAAAGTTTAATTGCAAAACGTAATATCCAAAATAATCTTTCTTTCTCGATTATATTGTTTTTGTGATTACCAGACAAAATTGAAATCGCAATTAAAATTCGATGAATAGCGCTATGGAGCCCATGGGCTTCCAGCCTGCCTTGTAGAACATCAGCTGTCTGCATGGGAGATCAGGGTTCAATTCCCAGAGGGGGTTGGATCATCTCCACCACATTTACACTGTATGTTTGCTCCAAACACGATATTAAGACTTAGTAGCTGTATAGTATTATGACAGCATAGCAATTTTGGGTTCCTACCCCTCCTGATCTTTACCCCACCGTAGGACATCTGGACACGTATTATTATTAGTCTGTATTGGGGGCAGGATGGTCTAGTGGTCTGGGTGTTGGACTCCCAGCCAGAAGGTCGTGGGTTTGAACCCTGTTGTTGACCTACCTATAAGCATCCTTGAGCAAGATGCCCAACCCCCAACCACTCCCAGTGGTTGGTCATGCCTTGCATGGCAGCAATCACCATTGGTGTGTGAATGGGTGAGTGTGAGGCAATTCTGTAAAGTGCTTTGAGTGGCCAGAAGGTTAGAAAAGCACTATATAAATGCAGTCCATTTACCATTTTATATCAGGATATGGACTAAGGACTAAAGACATGGGGGTAGATTTCCCAGAGTGCTTGCTGAGACAAAAAATAAGAAAACTCAAGGCAGCCTTCCAGCACGTGATGGATTCATCGATGCATTGATTGGTTCGCTGAAGGTCACAATGCAGGAATCATTAGAGTGACCTGTTACATGTTAATGTCATGGGGCAGGAGGTGGGAAAGGACACAAGACTATGACGTGGTTCATGTTCTCCTTTCTTTGAGAAGCTCTACAAATGTCTGTTTGCACTTTCTAGCAACACTCTCCTGGTATTATATGATGTATGTGACATACATCATATAATCCCAGGAGAGTGTTGCTGTAATGTAGAACAAACATGGTTAACCCTGACGACGTGCTGCTTATCAGTAACAGAATGTTGGTTGCTACGACAACTGGTGTACGATCTCGTCCACTATTGACTCGTGTACTGTTTGTAAATCGCTTTGGATTAAAGCGTCTGCTAAATGTTGTTCATGTAAATGTAAATGAACGTACTTCAGCGGCTTGTGTTGTGTATAAGAACAATTTCCCCAAGTTCAGTTCCTGAAACTAGTTTTATTTATGGCAAGAGCCCCAGTTTTGTTCATGGAGCTGGTGAGCCCCAGAGCAGAAGAAGCACTTCTGACTCGGGTCCTGACCAAGGACAAACCCGTTGTGGGCTTGGCAATAACATAATGTACTGCGGCGTTCCGTGAAGCTATACAGCGTGTACTATATAGGCTGGACGTTTGAAGTGGGCAGAGCGATGTGAATCTCTGTAGCCCGGAGCATGGCGCATACTAACTGATAACACCACCGCTGTAGACACACAGTGTGTTTGTGTGTTCCTCAGGAGGGATGCATAGCGTATAGCGTAAGCCTGCCCGCTGATACCAGACACATCAACACATATCATTGAGGCATATGTCTGGCCACAGCAGACTGACGGGGTCAGGGGTCAAGGGAGTAGGGTGCTCACTTATATCATTTCAGTGGGAGTGGGGTCACTACGGGCAAGGCTGTGTATAGGCATCCCCACACACACACACACGCTAGCAGGGAAAAGGTATCGGTGTACGCATTTGCTGCCAGTGTGGGAGTCTGCAGTAGCGGGGACCTGATGCTAAATCGATACTGATGGATTGGAGCGTAGTGTGGTGAAGAGGCCCCCCCCCCCCTTGTAACAGCGAGGCTGGGTGCAGGGAAGAGAACAGTGGCTCTTAAACACCCCATTGTTCCCTCTTTCCCTCCCCAGCTTTCTCTCTCTCTCTCTCTCTCTCTCTCTCCGTCCTTCGCCATGGCGATCACGCTCCCGTTTACGTACAGTTTGCGTGCACATGTGTGCGTGTGTTTTGGTGAGACATAGAAAGAGAGAGAGAGAGAGTAGAGCGAGAGAGAGAGAGAGAGAGGACAGAGAGAGAGAGAGAGAGAGAGAGAGAGAGAGAGTGAAAGGTAACTTGATGCTTTATGGTATAGTGACATCACTAATAGTAGCGCCAACTAACACTTGAAGCCAAGATCAGATTTAACACAATCAATAACCGAGCACTAATACGGTATGTATTTCCCACAGTGTATAAACACAGGCAATGTGTGGATGCCATTTCACTGGAGAATGAGATGGTATTCATAAAATGAAACTGTTTTCCTTCTTTGTTGCCCTAATGTTGGACTTATTTATTGTTTTTTTATTTCTTATTGTATGTACAGTATGTTTATTTTATTTACTCTGTCATTGGCTTTATAACTGTTGTAAATGATACATTTATTGGAGGGCTAATGACTACGGCCAGTTTTTCCACTGTTTCTTTAATTCGGGGGTGGGTGCGGGGGGTTGCGGCTGTTAATTATGCTCAACACAGCCTAATATACACACACTGCTTTGCACTCTACCAACACATTGTGCCTGGTTGTGTTTTCTAGGGGAAAAACACTGGCCGGTCCGCTCCCACAGTCATCATGGTAGGAATGACTGTTCCAAACAGGTTGGGAGCTGCCTCAAAACACTGGGCGGAGCAAAGGTGGAGTCAGGGTTTGTGCTGCCCCATTTTGTATAGATCCAGTGTTCCTACGCAATATGGGGACACACAAACAAGTGGTGCAGACCGCACCGCAAAACACTATCTTCTTCTGATTGAGCACCCTAGGTGGCAGTGAAGGGAGAGGCGTTTTTTTTTGTTTCGCTTTCTCTAGCATTGTTGACTCCACCTTTAAAGGACCCGCTATTCATTTCAGGTGAAAGGATCAGTGTTTCGAGGCAACTTGTACCTGCAGTGTGTTATTGTCGTGCGATGCCTTTCCCATTAACCTTGTAACCAGAGAGAATGGAGTTTAGCAGAGAGGGTTCAACGGAGAGCACCTCCACATTTGATTTTTGGGAGGAGGGGGCTGGGGGGGACTTGTCCGCTGCAGAAATACGGCTGTGGCCTTAGATTTATCATAGGTACTTGGGAATTAATGTAATATAATAATGGACACGGAAATCCGTGGACCTCCCAGTTGACCTTTCCCAAGCCCCGCCCAGTTTTGCATGTCCTCCAATAACAAGTGAGGAACCTTCCGTCAACTGTCTGTTTTGCTGTAATAGCCTTCTACGGTGTTTTGTGCTGCCTAGTTACAGTAACTGGGTAGGACAAGTGGAAGGGGCGGGGCGGGGCTTGGGAAAGGTCAATTGACTGGCATGGAACACTGGGTCATTCTGCTCTGCATAAACGGTGAAAAGTCGCCCGCCCCTCGAATGCAGAGGTGCCGTCCGTTGAAGTGTCCCTGTTAGATGCTCAGTGTTGCAGCTATGTCTAACCTTAGTGTTTTACCATGACTGTTGCCTCTTCTGTCTCTGTGATTGGTCGCCGTGTCTGTGTTTGTGTTCTGGCTCATTTTAATCAGTGGTGTGGTAATGTGAGGTCATCTGCAAGCAAACATCGAAGAGACGTAGCGCATTGATTCTATTTCTGACTCAGGCTGCCCAGGGCCTGGGCCCATGTACTGTAACTAGGTCAAACGTAAAACACGACCTCTTGATGTTTGTTGCATTTGGCCAGCATCAAGTTTCTTCTTTGTGCCCGGCTTCTAAACCAAATGGGTCCCGTTTATGATTCTCCGTAATGTGAAATGTATGGTTATAGCTGTTTAGCTATCTGACTAATGCTGTTGTAAATGCCGTCATCACGGAAACCCAACTAACCCTTTCAATGTGCTTTTAATCCTACCTTTATGCTTTTCTATTTTTCAACCTCAATGTTGTGACCTGTGCGGCGTGCGCTCTCTTGGACTGGCCGGAGAGGAGGTCGGGTCTGTGGAGGCATGGATAAAGGCAGTTTTTAATGATGTTACTTCTTTTTACTTAAAGAAGACATCAGATAAATCTGTGCTTATCCTTGTTTACAATCTGGTGACCCTCCTCATCCTCCTCTTCCTCCACCCCCTTCTCCCCCCCCCCCCCTTCCCATCCCCACCCCCACACAACGGACAAGCCCACTTGTCGACGTCCCACACTGGAAGTCGGGTGGTATGTCAGTCAACTGCTGTAATAAAGGGATTTTGTTTGTGTTGTGTTGTTTTGGGGATTATACATTGTGGTGTTACTTTTTGTAGCATTGCCTTTAAAGGCTTTCAGCGCTACAAGCGTCCGCATAGCAATGTCATGTGTAAAAGTGGGTATCAACTGAACCTTATTGTCTGCTTAATGCATTAATGAAATGCTAGAAAAGCTTTTCTGGGGACTTAATGAAGCATTTATGTAACGTTTTTAATAGGGATGGCACCGATATGATAAAAGATGGATCGGTATCGGTAACAATTGGACAGTTGTAACCGATCCACAGGGCTAATCCAATAAAATGACCACGCTATCAGCAGCAGGTTTCTACAATACATCTAAATCCTAAAATAGAGATTGGCTGTCATTTACTTTGCAATTTAACTTAAAACTTAATTTACCACTGGAATCGGCTCGGTATTGGCCGATACCCAAAGTGCCGGTATCTGTATCGGTATCGGGGCTGAAAAAACTGGATCGTGCCATCCCTAGTTTTTGAGCAACTTGTTATAACATCTAAAGTCTGACTATTTACGAGTATATCATCATTGCAAGGTGATATTAAATGAAAATGATGTTATTTTCTGCTGCTGAATTTCAAGAAAAGTACATAGCGTACACCTGGAGAGTCGGCCATGTTTTATCGGTGTGTCTGACAGCTTTGTGTGAAACACCATGAAAGCTGCACCTTCAATAAAGAGGACCACTTACTGGGTGTTAACCCGCCGGTCACAGAAGCCCACTGCGCTTTTCACCACCCATCATGTTTCAAAATGAAGTGGATATGAGATCCATCTTAGCTCCTTAGCCTTCCCCACCGCCAACCGAGACAATCACTCCACCTTTTTCCTCAAAGCAGCTGGCCGTTTATAGAGGAGCCATTTTAGCGCTGCCCCCGATCGACATACTGAGCTGACTACTTGCCCTCTGGTGCCCTTGGGGTGATTGTGAGTTATGAGATGAACAGCAGACTACAGGACAGAATGTCTGAGTAAACACTGTAGTGGTGATTTAGCGCATACCACTTGAGAATCGTGGAGAAGACAGAGGCATTATGTGTCAGTTCCAATGTACGCAGTGACGTTTATGTTTGCAGTTCTATATTAAGCCTTGCAATTAACTTGATTGACTTTAGTAGCACTCATAAATTCAGCCTGCAGTCATGCAAAGACTATCAGCTGAAATCACAATTATTTACCCCATATATATATATATATATATATATCAGCATTTAAAATGTAATATTTTAAAATACAAAAAATGAATGTTATATTTTAAAATACAATATTTTCTGCATTTCAGCCTAATGCCTTAATTAAAAAGGATACAAACTTACAAGCACACACAAATAGTAGTATCAGTAAAGAGTACAGTAGATGTGTTCTATACATTTTAAAGTATTTTTACTGGAGCTGCGATTGGGTCAGGTTTAAGCTTTTTGAAGGTACATATGAAATCAACGAGGAGGTTCAGACCAGTGTCAAAAAGTGTTGACCTTCCCTAACTGGGTGGATCAGGGCTTTTATGGCAGTTAACATTTAGCCCATTAAATGTTAACTCTTTGTCAGTTGTCAAATGCCAAGCCCGCAGTGGTTAGCCGACCCGCGCTTTCTCTGCGGCTAGCCGAGGGCAGAGAGAAGGGCAGTGGGGGGGGGGGGGCTGTGGAGGTGAGGCGGGCGCTAGCGCACCGACGGGACCGTGTCGCGGTCAACAAGTCTACGCCCGTCCCGTCCTGATTCACATGTACAAATGGGCGCCTGTGTGCGTGCATTGTAGCCTAACAATGTGCTAGCAAGCTAATACGTGCTGTTTGTGTGTTCATTTGTTCACTCCCTCACACACACGCACACACACACGCCACACTCATGCTACACACACAAACATACCACACACACACACACACACACACGCCACACTCATGCTACACACACAAACATACCACACACACACATGCGCACGTATACTACACACACATGCCACACACACACTTATGCTACACACACAAACATGCCACACACACACACGCCACACTTATGCTACACACACAAACATACCACACACACACACGCCACACTTATGCTACACACACAAACACACACACACACACACACACGCATACTACACAAACATATTCCACAGACACACACACACACACACTACACAGAAACAGTATGCTAACTACAAACATACTAAGTATACACTCACACACTAACTGTATTCTACACACATGTACAGTAGGTAATGCTTTACTTGTGCAACTTGTGGGTGTTTATAATACTTACTACATAGTTACGCCCGTCATGAACATGAAGGAGTGTTTATGAATGTTTATGACATTACAGTGTGTGACATTACAGTGTGTGACATTACAGTATGTGTCATTACAGTATGTGACATTACAGTATATGACATTACAGTGTGTGTCATTACAGTATGTGTCATTACAGTATGTGTCATTACAGTATGTGACATTACAGTGTCTGTCATTACAGTATGTGACATTACAGTGTCATGTGTCATTACAGTATGTGTCATTACAGTATGTGTCATTACAGTATGTGACATTACAGTGTCATGTGTCATTTGGTAAATAATTTCATGTGTTATGTCAAGTTGACATTGTCTGGGATCTCTCTTTGTCATGACGACGTGACATTGTTACCGTACAGTATACTACACAGGCACACACACACATATACTACATATATTGTACACACACACACCTATACTGCACACACACACACATATATACTATGTATATTGTACACACACACACCTATACTGCACACACACATATACTACATATATTGTACATACACACACCTATACTGCACACACACACACACACACACACATATACTACATATATTGTACATACACACACCTATACTGCACACACACACACATGCACATATATACTACATATATTGTACATGCACACACCTATACAACACACGCACACACACATATACTACATATATTGTACATACACACACCTATACTGCACGCACACACACATATATATATACTACATATATTGTACATACACACACCTATACTACACACTCACACACACATATACTACGTATATTGTACATACACACACCTATACTACACACACACATATACTACACATATTGTACATACACACACCTATACTACACACACACACATATACTACATATATTGTACATACACACACCTATACTACACACACACACACATATAATACATATATTGTACGTACACACACCTATACTGCACAAACACACACACACACACACACACACATATATACTGCATATTGTTCATAAACACACCTATACTACACACACACACACACACACACATATACTACATATATTGTACATAAACACACCTATACCACACACACACACACACACACATATAATACATATATTGTACATACACACACCTATACTGCACACACACACGCACACACACATATATACTACATATTGTTCATAAACACACCTATACCACACACACACACACACACATATACTACATATATTGTACATACACACACAGATACACACACACACACCTATACTACACACACACACACACACACACACACACACATATACTACACAGACACCCCCCTCTCATCCCTCCCCAGGGCCTCGCATATCTCCAGTTGCTCCACATGGCAGAGGTAATAGGTTGGCAGGTCCATTGGTTTTAGAGAGAGAGGGTTGGGGGGTTGGTACAGAGAACTGCTCTGTAATAGATCTGGTTGCTGTCTTCTAGTCACTGGCCCATGATGCTCTCTCTCTCTCTCTCTCTCTCTCTCTCTCTCTCTCTCTCTCTCTCTCTCTCTCTCTCTGCTTGCTGACTTCTAACCTCACTGAGCTGTGATCCAGAGCCGGCAGGGTTTTCCATTAGATTGCGTCTGTCTGTCTCTAAGCCTGTGGGCCCGTGTTTGTATTCGTGTCTATCTGGAGCACTTCTTCTTTGTGTCCGAAAACCCCCATGAAAGGGGAAAAAAAAGAAAAACGTTAGTTGCTTGGACCCTAAAGCTTCCAGAAAATGCAAGTCTTTACTCACATTTTCTCATATCTTCAAGGATTTTCTGACCATTTCATTTCATTTGATTCCGTGCTCTACATTCTTCAGTGCACAATGTCCTTCAGAACAAACACAGCCCAAAAACCATTGTTGCCTGAGAACACACAGGCTTGTTGTGCGGAAGTGTGATTCTAGTAGGACATGTTGTTTTGTTGGATGGTGTAGCGTTGTGCATGTGTGATGCAGCTCGGTGGCTTAGGGGAAGGGAAGGGGGTGTTACATGAGCCTGCTGCTGTTTAAATCTGCAGGCTATGCAGCTGTTCATACATGGACCTTGTTTGGATGTTCATCCAGCTGAATTATTACACCTGTCTGAGATATATTACCATTCGCCGGATACGGAGACGAGATACGGCAGAGTGTAACTGTGTCTCTGTGTTAAATTTCCAAACAGTGGTGTGAAACTCCTGAAATGATCGATGGTGGATTGTTGCCAATTTCCACCCCTCTCGTGGGCATGTAACCCACGTGGGTACTGTATGTACCCCACGAGAGTGATCGCCGGTTTCACCCTGGCTTGCAGTTCAAGGTGTTTTTGCTGGTCAACTCGTCACGCTTCCCACGCACGCGTCCTTTTCCTCGACGTCGATATTTTGCGAAGCGCGATGCGCAACGAAATACCACACCAAATGTCAGAACACCAAGTCACCCGCGTGCCATCTGGATGCTATTATGCTAATGCGCCACGGAGGTATTCTCCAGAGATCGGTTGTTAAGTATAGAAAGAGTGACGGTGAGTAATCGCCATGGCAGTGGCGACGTGGGCTGCAGCGCTCTCAGAAAATCTCTGAGGTGGGCCCAGCCCTCTGTTATCATACGTGGATGATTCAGCCACAAAAGCTGTCTGACACTGAGAGACGACAAATGTCCAGCTGCGTCATCAACGCTCCGGCAGAAAAACACCAGTTTAGCAATTTAGATATGGACCTCTGAAAACCCAACAATCTGGACAGCACGTCACTCATAAATAACCGAGGCCGTTCATGACTAGAAACTGCATCTATTTTTGCCAGTTTCTTTTGACGATACTGCAACAACAATCAAAAGGAAGATATTCTCTAAACATATTTTCCATACAGTATGCTGTATTTATGATATGACCTTTTAGACGTATACATCCGGTCCTGTCTGCCTGTCATTTTAATTACAATTTTGTGTGTCTCTAAAATAGTGTTAGGCTTATAGGCTTATTTCTCTCTCTCTCTCTCTCTCTCTCTCTCTCTCTCTCTCTCTCTCTATCTCTATCTCTCTCTCTATCTCTATCTTCGTCTTCCTCTC
>JAODTR010004427.1:0-12066 GCA_025399935.1 Amblyopsis rosae | reverse complement strand
GTTTGGGGTCCCTTGCTGAAGCTGCTGCCCCCGCGACCCGACTCCGGATAAGCGGGAGAAGATGGATGGATGGAATTCCCTTGATTGAAAACATATGAGAGGTGGAGAACTGACTTTCAGTGAGAGAAGAATACCCAACATACCTGCTCGCTGCTGAGACAATTCATAAATATACACCTCAGCTTTCTAAATCGCAAAAGTAGGAACATGACCACCATACAAATTTTCCAGCACATACACTTTGAACCAACCTTGCCTCCAAATTCTATATTCTACTGTTCTGTCCACTCAGAACAAGTATCAGTGTACAGTGCTGTCAGTTAGCTTTAATAAGCCAATGGCATCTTAACAGTTTCTCCAAAAGATAGCCCATTAATATAGCTAGTTAGAAGATTGGGAGAAGTCTATTAAGTATGGTGCTGAGAGGAAAGGGCTTCAACAATGACAGTCTTAATTATCGATGAAAGTGGTGGTGCCTAAAAGCCTCTTTTGAATGTCTCCTCAGAGTCAAAGGGACCTGCTGTATGTATTCCTATAATTGCTCCTAGACACGCAGGCGCCAGAATATCTCTCCAATCATGTGTTCCTTTCTCAGTATTTCTCTTTCTCTCTCAGGCGCTCACCCAAGATAAGAAACTAAGGAGGCACACATCTTACCGTCCCCGTAGGAACGTATAGGTTGCCTGGTTGCCACCGCAAATCCATCCATCAATTGCAGGATGAATGGAGTGGCAGAGTATCACGTACAGCGCCATGAAAAGGATATGTGGAGGTTAGCGATATAAATACTTTCCCTTGATGACCATGGTCTTTTGCAGCGCTCGCAGCTCTTCTCCTTGGGGAGGGCAAAATGCTGACCAGTGTCAGCATCAAAATCTTGTTTTTGTTTTGACAGAGGACACAGGCACTGACGCACGTATAGTGTATATGGTGTGTATGTGTTTGTGTGCACACAACTTGTATATAGACAAAGCGTCGCTTGATGCCGAACACAGCCAGCACCTTAGGCCCAGCGGAGGGAGGTGATTGTGACTCCCCTGTCCTATCAGGAAAGACAAACTCACCTTTTCACTGCACCAAATGAAAAGTAAAAAAGACAATTAGACTAATATGTCACTGCGTTCTCTGTTTAGGCAGAGCCAAATGAGTAGCTCATGATAACCTTAGAAAACTTAGTTAAAGGCATTCTCAATAGACTCTGGACTCAAACTATGTCATTATTAAGTATGTTATCTATCAGTGTTATTATTTATTTGCTTGGTTAGGCATATGTGAGATTGAGGTAGCACTCTTAAAAATGTCATGCACTCCTCATGTTTAGCCAGTGTTCCTTGGGGACAAGTTATCGGGGGTAAATCATGCTTTCATTTATAATAAATGTCATGAGACATTGGGGACCACAGAAACCACACAAACCAATTTCATTCTGCCTAGCCTGGTCTACCTTTGTGCAGCTGTTTATATTTAATATAAATCAGTTTGGAATGTGCTATAATGATGAAACCCAGGAATAGTAAACCATTCTCCCACCATCGAGCAATGCTAATTAAACCTGAAAGACTGAAAGGAAACAATTATGCGGGAAAAAATAAATGTCCGTCTACACCAAATCTCCTGATGTGAACATTTGTTTGCAATCAGTCATTAAACACGCATGAAAATGAAAGGCAGGACAAATTCGGTATATTTTTCACTGTGCAAATAATTGCGCAAAAGACAAAGACCCCCTGCAATAGTTTCTCTGTATGGAAATAGGTCATAATGGAAATTATAATGCAGCCTCTATTTCTTTGTTAGTTGCAGTTTGGCTCAAAGAGATCTTATTCCACTAATTTGTTTTTCTTTATTGGTTTTGTACCACTGTAGAGCACACATAATCACAATTAGGCGTACATAGCCCTGTTTATGTGCAGCCCCACAATAGTTCGACATAAGCCAAATACACATTATGCTACACTTATGTACACTCACAAACACCCACCCTATGTTGGCTATAGAGTATAACGGTTGCATGGAAAACCAGTATAGCGATTTTCCAGGCTGCCACTTGAGAGCAAAATACACACAGAATGTAAAGCACGGCAAAGCAGCCAGAAAAGGTGTGCGTTTTTAACAAATATATATACACACATCATATATATATATATATATATATAGGATACAGTATATATATATATATAGACTGCTGCTGGGAAACCTCACCGCAGTTTTGAGCCACATGTCAACAGCTCGCCAAAAATGTCATAAAGTCAGATAGTCTATCTCACTTTGTCCCTGTAGCGTAGCCATAAAAAAAGACGGGGTGTGGGTGTGCCTCTGAAAAACGCGGTGTGCCCTGGTGTGCCACATCGAACACCACCATTCCATTCTTTGGTTATTTTAACCATCCCCATATATATATATCAACTAAATAAAAAATAAGTGTCACGTCATGTGTCGTGACTCATGCACAAAAGTGATTGCCCAATAAAAAGTACCATATGAAAAAGTGCATTTTATGGTTATATTCACGGATTTGAAACTGGTAAAAATGAATGGATAAATTATAATCCAGGACACAGCAGAAATAATACATAAACCTACCACTGACATAAAGGTGGGATTAGGCCTACCCACGTTTTGAGTGATCTAGCCAGATAAAAGCAGCTGTAGATACGGATGGGAATCTTCTTTTTATTGGACAACAACTTTTGGGCATGCCACCAGCTACTACTAGCTGCGCTTAAGTTACACTTTTTAACTGTGGATGGATGATGTTGTTTTTGACTAAAGAAATATAGAATGAACAATTGGGCTATTATAATTAGTAATTAAACCATAATAGCCTATTTCTATTTCTGGGTGTGCCAGCTGCCTCTTTAGGTGGCACACCCTGGCACACTCGTGGCTATGCCATAGCTTTGTCCATCCTATCTTTATGCTTTACCGTCAATCCATTAGCAGCAAATAATAGCCTGTACATAGCCCCCCCCCCCCCCGCGTGTTTGTATAAAATGCTCACCGTTTAACGATGGATCACATTTACTATCGACTTGCACGTGGCAGCACCGTGGAACGCACGTTTACGCGCAAAGATGAGAGCGTGCACGCGCACCGAGCCGTTCCGGTGAGAGATCAAGGCCATTACGACAGTAGCGTGGGTTGCGACTGGGTTGTAGCTCAATAATAAAATAATAAAACAGCATCTGCCTTCCAGCCGCCACCCCAGGGTGGGAACGTGCTAGGCAGACCCGTTGTGGGGGGTGGGGGGGGACGACCGTTGTTTTTAACGGCAAACCTCCGCGATTGATGCGCTGGAGAGCTGTGCCATCTGCTACAAAATATAAGAGACTGCTCTTAATCCTGTTTGCCATGTTATTTCTTCAATTTGAACTGTGAGTCAGTCACTTTGTCAGCTACCGTCTCAGTCTCTCTCTCTCCCTCCCCTTCTTTCTAACTTCTTGACTTAAAAAATATCTCCGTCTTCGCCTCTCCCCCCATATTTCTTCTCCCTCTTCCAGT
Organism: Amblyopsis rosae; assembly: GCA_025399935.1. Taxonomy (NCBI): domain Eukaryota; kingdom Metazoa; phylum Chordata; class Actinopteri; order Percopsiformes; family Amblyopsidae; genus Amblyopsis; species Amblyopsis rosae. The sequence goes on along the minus strand of JAODTR010004427.1, from coordinate 8,565 downwards.
AAAACATGTTTGTTGTTAACCCTTGTTGCTATGTTACAATGTTAAGAGATTATGCACTTTACCTATTCTCTTCCTCAGTCATCTCATATCAGATCAAATATCCAGTCCTCCTGGCTTTTAAAGGTGAGTCTGAGATAACATTATCCCGAAAAGGATAGTCAATGAGAGGCAACCTGAGCTGTGAGAACAGTCAAATTAGCGCAACAATAACAGCGGAAGAGAGCATCTCTTAAATGTTAAGGCACTCAAACTTGGAAGTTGAATTAAGAGATTGAAGTTGTTTTACTCTTTTTTTTCAGTTTTTGTTTGAAAGACAACTCAAATTCTTTGATGATAGCTCATGGGGGGAGACCCCCTCTCCCACACACACACCTCCCCATTTCTTTGCCCCCACCCTGCCTCCTCTGACCTTTCATCGTCCCCCCAGGGATTCTGGGAGATAAAACAGCTCTGGGTGGGAGGATATCGTACCTATACCGGCCCAGAAAACAGCCTCACTAGTGTGTGTGTGTAAAGGGAAGGGGGAAAGATGTCAAAACACATATCTAAAGGCCACCTGAAAGATATATTTTTTATCTTTCTTTTTCTAAACATGTCAGATAATAGATTGGAGCTGCAAGACTCGCCATCCATCTTCCTCGGACACGTAAACACGCACGCACGCCGGTGTATTAAATTAATATCACATGGACAGCACACACACACACACACACACACACACACACGCACGCACGCACGCACACACACATTTACAATGTATTGACTCGTTTCATAGTCTCACCACATGCAGAGATTCTCTGATCCTGGCATGTAGTAACCAGATGTGTACAGCAGACATTACGCTCCGATGCTACACAGCAAACAACGCAATACAACAGCAAATGCAACAACTGTCCAGTCGAACACAATGTGCTCTGAAGAGACCATCATTATTCATTTATCAAACGTTTCGTGTTTCGTATGAATCAGTAAATACAAGAAGGAATTAAACCGATTAACATTTGGGTGTGTGAAAATGTTTACACAAAACGCCTATTATTATAAATATTGTGGTCAGTTTTTACACAGCACTGATATACTTCACTTTCTTTATATTATATTCTTTTAATTTTTTTTACATTTGAGTAATTTAGCACATGCTGTGTCAATTTAAAAATAAGTTTGTTGAAATGGCAATTTATCTAAAGATTATCTGACGATTAGTTGAAGATTATAATATCAACAAAGGCAAAACAGACTAATGGCTCCCAGCCAAAAGGACTATGTACTTAGTACTAGTGTAGCTCAAATATAAGTAGCTGCTTTTGAAGGGCCCTGAGAAGATTTTAAAATAAACATTTGCATATCGTCTCATTTGCTTTCGTAACTGTTAATGGCTGTTGATATGTTTATGCTAATGTGTTATGCTATTAAAAGCTCTGTTTCATAGCTTGCGACCCCCTCTGTGCTACAGCTAATGACCAATTTGTGCTAAATGACCAAACAGTAATTGTAATATATTTTTCTCTGTCCCCTATCTGCCTCCCTGCACTTCTGTTCCCATCACTCTCGTTCTGCGTAGCCTTTCGCTAACGTCAGCGCTATTAGTGCCCGCGCAGGCCGTTCTAAATGGTTCCTCGTCATATAGCGGGAGCTCTAGCTAGCCGCTATAGCTGCGGTCCATCATGATGTGCCGAGTGACGACAAACACGCAGGCTCATTAAAGTGCATTGGCCCCACTCGTCCACACTCCAACCCCTCCCCCGCACCGCCCTAGTCCGGCAATCTTCTCCCGACCACATTTCATGCGCGTGGGGCTCACATATGCAGAGTAAGTAATATGCAAAGACCTTACCCTGCACGCACACAGGCCTGAGTCTTCAGCTTGAGTTGGTCTTGAGTTGGGGTGAGTTATAGAGCCTCTCTGAAATGCACATGCCAACACACACACATTCCCCACCAGTATTCTCCACAGATGGAGGACTAGGCCTTTGTTAAAGCCTCAAGGAAAGAAATGGAAAGGTGTGTGTGTGCATGCGTGGCGGTGGTGGCGGGGGGTCTGTGAAGAGCAGAATTAAGTCAGTAAGTGCTGAAACGGAGAGCAAGATAAATTGATAATGCAAATGTATGTATGCCTTGGCCGTCACGTTATGAGGCCATTAATGAGGCCTGAAATACAGTAGCCTGTCCTTTACTTTCACTATAGATCTCTCTCTCTCTCTCTTTAGCTGTCAATCAATCTTTGTGTGTGTGCGCGCGATTAGTTGATCAATTCAGCTGTGTGTGTGTGTTGGTAGATCAGGTGCAAAACCTGTGGCAGGGTCAAATCAACAGGTGTGTGTGTGTGTGAGTGAGTGAGTGAGTGAGTGAGTGAGTGAGAGAGAGAGCGAGAGAGAGAGAGAGAGAGATGGTGTCTGCTGGGCTTATAAAAGGGTCAGTGAATATATTATAACAGAAACATATTAATCTGCACTAGTGGTGACTGGAATGTGCACTGCCTTGCTTTCCACATTGAGATGGAAACATATTTATCTGTACTAGTGGAGAGCGTAGTCTTTCCTCCTTGCCTTATCGTTCCTCAAACACACCTAACGTCCTGCCAGCTAGCCTGAGAAATGACCTTTCACCTGCTCTTAAAGACATTATGATCCCAGTTCCCACTTCAAGACTTCATTAAGCGTTGCCATAGATACAGCATCTGTAAGCATGGCACACAGAGCAGAAAAGTAGGTAATAATCAGTCAATTAAATAGTCAATTAATTATGAATTAACACATTCGTGGTCGTTTTGCGTGTGTTTATTCACGTCTCCAAATAAACACGTTTGGTTCATACAGAGCTGTGTAATATGCACAGCAATCTCAATCAGACATGCACCATATTTCCATCTTGTTGTGCTCTGCTCTAATGCAGAATAACAAGCGATTGTTTGAAAAAGCTACTGGTCCACCTTTGCAGGCCATTAGCTGGTAATGGGCCCAGCCTCTTGAACTAACACGGGGGGCTGTTTACAATCATAGTAGCCCAAACGCACCCATCTCACCCCTGCAGGAGCGCAAACTTTTCAATTACGTCTGACCTTGGAACAAAAACAGGGCTGCTTTAGAAGTGACAAAAACACGACTTGAAAAACAAGTGCGCTCAAGCAGCACGCCTGCTTCCTCTAATGGCCGTCTACGGTCCATCATGCTCACTAGTGCTCCACTGACGATGAGTGCAAGACTACAATCAAATTAGGAGCAGACGTCTGCCGTATACAAGAAATCTTAACGAAACATGGGGACATTTAGAAGCTTGTTAGAACCCAACCCACAGTTGTCGTTAGGCTTCGGACCCTTCAGTCAAACACAGGCTTGTCTCCAGAGCGGCGTCGACGGTGCTCAGGCTGAGGACAGAGGGGAGAGCCTGGCAAGGGACGCTATCCCCCACGGCACAGACACACTTCTTATCAGATGGATTAAACCCCCGAGCCTGTCCCACAGATCTCACTTGCTCTCCTCTCGCTGTGTCTCCCTGGCTCTCTCCCGCAACCTCTGTAATTCATTCCCTCAGATAAGAAGTGTAGCTCCCCTCTACCCTCAGCTCCTTCTCTCTCTCTCTCTCTCTCTCTCTCTCTCTCTCTCTCTCTCTATCTATCTCTCGCTAGCTTGCCTGGTTGTATTAGCACTTATTTACTACACTTGTTTCTGATTGAATAAATGAACAACCATCAGAGAACCACCAGAGAACCACCAGAGAACATAAAGAAAAAAACAGTTCCCTCTCTGTTCTTGTGTTTTATTTCAATGGTGTGTATACTGTACATGCAGTATGTGGAAAGGAAGAGAACAAGAATGAGAGGCAGATAACACTAAAGAGAAAAAGGGGACTTTTCCTCCTGTTAAATGAACCGGCGTCTTATTAAAGCACGGGCTGTACAGCGGGCGTGGATAATTGTGCACCGTAAGCGGTGCGAGCCATCAGCCACAAGTATACAATTTGTCTTGGTGCTCTTAAGTCTGGGTGTTGTGGGGGTTGGTGTTGCACTTTGACAGTGAGGAACACTGAGCCTGAAAACCAATTAAAAATAAGGGGAGTGGATTTAGTCTGAGGAGAGGATGTGAGGTATCTCGTTTATAATGAAGCCTGCAACAGCTTGGAGATGTCAAGCTCGGTGAACACATTTGGCCTAAATTGCGCCGGCCAGACAATTTGGTTGGGTAATTGCGTGTAGCTCGTACACAGGCAAAGACACATGCACATATCTGCTTTCTCCGTCCAGGCTACGAAACGAAATCACACACACACACAGTCTTTTTCACACAAAACGTAAAAAAATTACATTTCTCTTTTGTGAGGAGAGAAATTAGAGGAGAGGAAAAAAGAGGAGAGCAGAAAACAGCAGCAAACAAGAGGGGAAGATAACAGATGGGAGGCGAGGAGAACCGACATGGACAGAGTAGAATGAGACTCAAACTAACTGACACTGCAGCCAAAGATATGAGAGCATCTACTTGGGTCTCTCTCTCTCTCCTCTCTCTCTCTCCATTTGTCTTTCAACTACACAGGGGAAGTCATCATCTCTTCCTTATGGACGAAATAGATACTAACTAACTAACTATGTGAGATTGTGGGCACGCCCAGAGCCATTTATAGAGAGAGTTGCATCATCTCCGTTCACTCCAATTGTTCACAGCAACGGAGCCTCAAAATAGTTCCCGGAATTTAGCCTAAATACTAAAAGTACACTATAAATTCTATTTAAAATGTAAATCAGCGCATTTATTGACTACTAATTACCAAAAAATTAAGATATATATATATATATTCAAATTGCCCACCAAGCATTTCCTGGAACTATTTTGCCATAGGTTTTGCCTCTCCATGAACCATGTGACCGTTGACAATTTTTAACTTCAGTTGGCGTAACTCTGTTCTTTCCCTGTCTCTGGGCACGCCAATCTGAGAGTTAGTTAGTTATTTTAAACAAATCTATAGCAAATACCATTCAATTAAGTAAGTAAGATTATATTGTGCATTCCTATCAATTCAGAGGTCCTGCTGGACTGGAACATTTATAAAAGAAGACAACAAATCCATTTCTTACCCTCTCAGTCAGTGTAGTGACCCCCAGACTGCTTAACTTCTTATTGTTCACTCTAGGTGACACTTTGCACCATAAGATACATGGCGTCTGTTATTTGGCCGAGGGATCAAAGCCTATGAGTGTTCAGGTGGAGCTAGCTAGCTAACGATTTATTGATCTATTGACCCGGTCTCACAGGACGCTCCATCTTGCTTAGACTAGGTCCAACTGCTCGGCTTGCCCAGGGTGCCTATTTTCCGAGAGCCCGAGGGTATTGCCAGCCTGAGCACTTCATCTCTCCCTCCAACGGATTGAATTCTCACTGACAACTCTATACCCTGGCGAAACCAGAGCCAAAATGGCTGCCACTGCAGTGCCTCGGTGACAGGGTGTTTATTTAACGTTGGCACGACATAACCTTGTTGCCACTACACGCAGGCTCATGCCAGAAGTGCAAGCACTTTGAGACATTGCTGCTTATTAATGAATGCAAACTGACATTAATGGGGGAAAATGATGAGTGGCACTTGAATCATCTGTGCATGCAGCTAGGAACAGTGGCGAGATTAATGACAAAAATAAGAGTTAGATTAATATCTTGCTAACTAGTGGTTAGCACTGTGGCCTCACAGCAAGAAGGTCCGGGGTTCGAACCCCTGTCGTCTTGGCCTTTCTGTGTGGAGTTTGCATGTCCTCCCCATGTCTGCGTGGGGTTTCTCCGGGCGCTCCGTTTTACCCCACTATCAAAAAACATGTTGGGTTCATTCACCAGTCAGTGCCATCTGACCTGTGACCCTGGCAGAGGATGTGTGTGTCAATAAAAGCACCTTTACCTTTACCCTTGTGTGTACTCTGATATAATGTGTGTGTAGTCGTGTTTCTTGACACAAAGACAGTAGCTTGTACACTCCCTCTGGTGATAGCAGGACGTGCTATTGTTTCACATGAGAATCTATCCGCGAAAAGATGAACCCTGTATCCATGTTGCGTTCAGAGCATAGCACAAAGCATGTTGGAAAAGCTTGCAACTCAACGATGGTAGGATTCTGGCTCATCTGTTCATTGCCTCTTTTCTGGTGGTATTGTGTCTTTATTGGAATACAGACAATGGAATAGCGTGTTTAAGTCTCTTAATAGCCCCAGTGCTAAATTAGCTTCTTTTAAGACTAGCCTTGCAATATTTGATAATGATTCTACTGATGACTTCTTCCAATTAAGCCCCCAAAGACTCTAGCAGAGTTAAGTGCGTCTCCTGCTTGGGATAGAGTGTAGATTAAGACAGTTCTATCACTGTCCCTGCAGACACCGGATAGAGTACTGCATTTACACAAAAATACTTAAACGGGCGCGCACACTGAAAGCGTAATCAGCTCTTTGAGAGGCTGCATTTGCCGATTTGCTGAGAGCGATATATTTTATTCATTAGACGACGGACAAAGAGTTTTATTTTATGCCATTTGCTGGGGTAAGAGGTGTAATTACGTGTTCGTTCGCTGTTGCTTGTGTCCCTGAGCAAACCCTTCACATCCCACTGACAAAGTACAACAAAAACAACAACAACAGACAGGGGCCGTCTGCTTTCACTGACCAGCCCTCGTGTAAGGGGGAGAACAGCAGAACAGAAAACAGCCAGCCAGTCCTTTTAAAAGGTTTTCAACCATGCTTACAATAAATTACCATGGCGACATCGTCATCTAGCGCAAGGGCTAGGTTAGCAGTTCAGTGGCTGCCACAGTGGTGCGGGCCCCTATGAAGCATACGGGCCAGCTAATTCTCTTAAGTCACAGGCATGCAGGAAGATATGCATGTACACCATTATTCAGCATTACAAATATAGATAATCCATCTGTTTATGTTTGTACTGTAAGTATTTTCTATTAAAGTGGGAACTATTGCTGTGTGTGTGCGTGTGTGTGTGCGTGTGTGTGTGTGTGTGTGTGTGTGTGTGTGTGTGTTTTGCGGGATTATATTTGTATTTTGTTGGCTGGAGGGTTAGGGAATCAGACATGGCTATTAGCCTGCCACTAAAGGCCTTCTGGCTGCTTAATCTCTTGTTCAGGGTCCTACGGAGGCTTCAGTGCTCAACATTAGGAGCAAAACCACACACAAACAACTCACTGAAGCGGCACCCTAAAAGGCTGTGTGTAAAAATGCACATAAAGGAATCAAAGGCGTTGTTTGGACAGGCAGAGCAATGTGCTGCCGGCTTGGCAGAGGGCGTGGAAGCTTAGCGCTTAGAGCAACTTCCCTCGTGAAATATTGGATTAATGTCACTTTAGTCTTTGGAACGGCAACGGAGACCAGGGGGTTGTCCCCTCCAGCGAATAGGAAGACTCCCCGAGCCGTCCCAAATTGTCTCAGCGAGCCGCGACGTGGCTGGAAGCGGTGGTGGCAGAAAAACATCAATGGTAGCAGATGTTAGCAGAGATAAGGCTGAGTAGGAAACCTTGGCGGCACCCGACTGGTTATGACAAGCAACCACGGTCTATTTCAGGACGATGTCGAAGAGTGGAGCAGTGGGCACGTTCTGGAAATAAAGTAATGTCTTCCAGGAATAGAGTATATTTGACTTGACGGAATTGCGCAACAAAATCACAGACACCTGCTGGATTTCCCCTGCCACTGTATACATAATCCAGTGCACAGAGACGCATACTGGCAAATCCAAAGGTTCTTGAGTGGCTTGGTTTCGCTTAGAGATGCCAAATAAAAGTTAATATTGTAAACGAGACACTATTTAATTCAGTTCAGTTCATTCAGCATATAGTGGAAGATGTGCGCTAGCATTAATAAACCAGGAGATGATGATGATGATGATGATGATGATGGTGGTGTGTGTGTGTATGTGTAGGTGTGTGTGTAGGTGTGTGTGTGCGCGTGCGCGTGTGTGTGTGTGTGTGTGTGTGTGTGTGTGTGAAGAACGGCTCACAGTGGAGACATCTTGAAAATTTGTTCCCTGGATGCATAAGTGTGTGTGTGTGTGTGTGCATTTGCTCAATGTTTTCCATTTGGCAGCCCAAACCTTTATTTGTCAACACATTATCTGTGGGTGGAGGGTTTAAATCCCAGGGAGGTGTCACAGTGAAAGAGCATGAAGAGGGATATATTATAAATACAATAAACCGTACATACGTTTTAGCTGAATGCACACAGTCCACAAAATATGAAGGACACACACACACACACACACACAATCAAGCGCACCTTTATTTCTCACCATCGCTGTGTTTTTGTCTCATCTCTCCCAATTTCCCGCCTGCCATTAGCTCCTGTTCCTTGCTCTAACCAGCCGTGACAATCCCTCCGGAGCTCCCAAACCATCCCGCTGTCTATTTTTAGCCCAGCCACAGGCCCCCCCACTACAGTAGCTGTGTGTGTGTGTGTGTGTGTGTGTGCGCACGCACGTTCGACAGTGACTGAGCACGTGCTGTATTTGACACGTGTCTAAAGGCTAAAGGGTGGGGAGGGATAGTTCAGTTTGTTTGTTTTCAGGGTCTTGGGAAGGATGGTGTGGTGTGTGT